>JTDE01001225.1:13183-71522 GCA_014338405.1 Paragonimus skrjabini miyazakii
ACACGTAATTCAAGTGGAGAAGGCTTTTCGTGTGTTGTATCGCCCAATCAATAAACATACTTTACCTTTTGCTGAGGCCGTTGTGATACACCGTTACAAATCGTCACTTTGTGTACAGAAGCAAATGGTAGTTAATCTATCACTACCATGATGTTAAGAGTTTGCAATCATGAGTCTATATTATTCGTTAAGTGGTTGTTATTTTACTTAAATGTTCTGATTGTACCATTTACATAGGTTTATTTCCTTCTCTTATCTTATGCTTTATCTTGGACTGTTTATTAGCCTCCGTTTATTTCCGCGTGCCTTGCTGTAGATCGATATTGTCTACATCGTTAGTTTCTTACTCGGCCAGTTTAAAATTTGAATTTTGTTTGTTTGTTTTTAACTAATGATGGCCCATTCGAACATGACTGGTTCTGTGTGCAGCTGATGACTCATTCATATTTTACGCCTATCGATGCCTGTTAACTGATCATAGTTCGTGTATCGTAACGGAAGAGATCGGTCGTAATGTCTCTGCGGGGTAGATCTTACGTAATTCTACTTGCGTGTTCTAAGTTTATGGTGATTGTTGGACCTCGGCTGATTCCGAAGATCACTGCACTTTGAAAAAGTAGATACTCTGAGGTGCAAGTTTGTAGCCTGTTGAGATTATTTTGGTTTACCTATTCTAAGTGTTTCTTTTGCTGAATTCACCAGCCTGCTTTGAATTGTTGGTGATCAGTTCATATAGCCTCAAACGGGGCTGTCAGTCGAAACGAACGTCTGACTGTTAACAAATTCCTCCACCGATGTCTGTCAGGACTTTATTCCTTTGAAGGTGTCCACACTACAAGGGGACGTTTTTACTGCATGCGGAAGGCGTATATGAGTTCAAGTGCTTTGAACTGTTCTGCCAACCTCAATTAAGTGGTTGACATAAACGTTCTTGTTTTTCCCTCCAACTAACTATACCACAGAACATTCAAAACACTAGGTTTCCTCTAATAACTTTAGCAATACAAAAAGAAGACATGTTGCGATATCTTAACATTTCGTTTACTCTCATCAGTGGCAAACGTAGAACATGCAAGTTATATATGTCAGACAAATAGAGACAAGCATACAATCACATCACTTATTATGTCATCACCACCACGACAAACCTATGGGTTTCTTCAATCACTTTTGTGCACATAGTGCCGGATGGTGAGTTCTGATCGACATAGCTTCATTATAGGTCAATAGCTTCGAGGTCTGATGACGTAACAATATTTTGAATTATCTAAGTGGGTCAACCTGGTGACCTGTTATCGTGAGGTGTCTGGCAATCAATGAAGCGAGGCTTCGAGTAACGGATTCACTGGTTTCAGGCTGTTGTGTCATGAGTTGTTTTAATCAGTCCGGGACGTGTTCTGCCACTCCATGATATAGCTATCGGTCTGTTCTGCCTATGTAAACGTTTCCGCAACTGCAAGTGAACTGATAGACAACGTGAGAAACAGATTGGTCAGACAAATTGCGTTCGCGATTGTGTGGAACGAGTCCTTTGGGCAGCCGCATACGTACGGGATAGGGCACGTTGCAATTTGTGTTCGCCAGATGGCCACCTTTGAATTGCAAAGATAGAAATATCTTTCTTTTGAGCTGTTTGCACTGGTTTATTGCATTTGTTCATCATGTTGTGAATGTCTATGAACTTTGCAAGATATCCGTTTTGCCAGTAACGTTTTTCTCAGCATTTGTTCCATCTGCAACCTGGCCCTGTGAAATAGTGTTTTGACCAAACCCCTCTTGTATGCTATCAAAGCAAAGCTGGAGAACTGAAAATATTGTCCGTCCCATGTTGCTTTGCAATACACCGATCGCTGTAATGTCCCATCCTCAAGCCTGTCGATGAGTACATTTAAGAAAGCCAAACTGCTGTTTGATTGTTTTCCGTGATATAAGGGCAGGTTCAGATGAATGGAGTTCAGAAGGTTGAAAAATAAGTAAAAATGATCAGTATCCCCCTTTATCCCCCCTATTGTGAGGATAACATTCGTGCTAACACGGTTATAGTTACGTCTTTTCTTGTGGTAAAGATTTTTTCAGCCAAACTAGATGACAGTTCGTCTTAACACTAGAACAGCCAACGGCTCATTTTTGACCAATTTTAAATCTCAAAATCATGTAACCATTACATTCTGGAAGTTATGGACTGAACTTTTATATATTTCTGTTTATATGAATCCACCATCCTTTAAAGTTGATGTAATTCGCCTAAATGGGGCGTATGCTGTGAAGTGTCAAAGGTCTCTGTCACCTAGGATCGGCAGAACCACCAGATTGAAACCGTCACAACTGAACCTCGTCATATCAATAGGAGTGTGTCTGTGCGTTACGTCAATCGTTGCTGTCTGTGGCAAAACCCGTGCGTTGACTTATGGGTCGTTTCAGTGCGAACAAGCAGGCCAGTCAGTGGACAGTCGAAACAGAGATAGTCTTATCGAATATAACGAGCACGTTGGCTCGTTCGTCGGTTCTGCTCACTTCACATGTAGATGGCGATATGGACAGTTGATCCAACTGCTCGGTAGAGTTCAGTGCAAAATATGGAACAACCTACTATCCTCAGTTTTCCCTTGTGGTTGTTGTGTCGCAGATGTCATTATTAAAAAGGACACGATTAGTCACATTTTTGTGGCATAAGTCTGACAAGTACATAGTAAAGTTATGAGCGCTGGTGAGTTATGAGACATACATGAGCGTACCTGTTATCATATGTGAGTGCACAAGGATGTGACCTACGAAACGAAATAACCTAACACGGTTTTGTTCCATGGTGAAACTACGTTTAGAGACGACATAGTTGATTCCGTACGACCTCGGACTCGATCGATCCACACCTTAGGACCACTGTCAAATGTGACCGATGGGTCGATGTTGATGGAACGGAAGGTTAACTGCAGATAACTTGAATGCTGCTAGTAAATCAACCCGTTTAGGTATCAATGGTTGGAGACAGCAGTGTATACGATAGTTTAACACTGTACTAAACAGAAAAATGACAAGTGAGACAAATGTAACGACAAGTCTTAAATGTGATTCATCGTGGAAACTTCAACTGTACAAAACGAGTAGATTGAATAATACGTGGTGTCAAATGACCGCTAACCAGTGTAACCAACACAGTCTAAACTAATACGACAGTCGAACATAAATCAGGGTCAGTAGATGAGATTAACGACGAACTAAAGGCACATATAAGAAACAAGGTCGGAGCGAGCTTAAAAAGAACGAGCTTCTTAATAGGTTTGATGAACTAATTGAAAACGAGAGATGGCCCTAAAATGTGGCGAGACTCATTAAACCGTTCAAAACTAAAGTCCCCTTTGCAGCCCATAAAAAAGCGTCATTGAGGCGGCAAAATAATAATTAGCTGAATGTGGCAGTACATAAGGCAGCATATGAAGATCTTGGATCTAGGTAATGAACTGATTAACTAAGCCACTTGTACAACACAAATGAAATTGTTCATCAGTAAAAATGTTATCTCCTCTATTAGCTGAATGTAACAATATGCGTTGGATTGTAGAACAAAAAAACAAACAAATGAAATTGTACAGTATGAGGAACTGTTTACAACTTAAACGTGACCAATCACAGCCACAACCGTTTACGGTCGGATAAGTTCAGTACAACTCAGCAAGTAAACAACATGCTATCAACCCGTCACAGCACATCGCGACAATCCAACAAGCATCGTTAACTGCATACTACAGATACGCAATACCCGGTGCGTCCTCAGTCAAGGACTGATCTTAAACGTCATCGTCATTATGGGCAACAATGCATCGCTGTTTGTCCTATGGAGAAGAAGCAAACCGGGATGATGAAAAAAAAACACGGAAGGGATTGGGACTCAACTGCTTAAAAATATCTACGTCTATATTCAGTCATCCAACCCCAAGGTGCCTACATCTCGTAAACGAGCAACCGAGCTATAAATGAAAGTAAAACGTCATCAACCAGACCATTTCCCTGCAGCTTCCACTGCCCCGCGTCAGTGAGTGCACTTACTCCGCAGACAATTCTGCCAAACAACAACATTCCCGCCGGTTTACTCGATTGGCCGTTCCCAGCTACCGACTCTGTGAGTCGCGAGGTCCCAGCCCAGAAGACGAACTTGATCTGCAGTGGCCAATTTCTTAGTGAACGATTTCATTTCTGTTCACCAGGTTATCATCTATCCATCTCTCACCTTAGATCAGTCGGCCGCAGCATCGGCGAAGCGCGCTCGGTTTGGCAGACTCCTCCTATTGAACGGAGGAACTTGCTTGGCGATCACAACTAAATATCTTCCACCTAACCCCCTCATTGTTTATTCGTGCTGTGTAAAAAATAACTTGCATTGGGCGTACAGTTGCAACAATCGTTCACCATTATCCAAGTGATGTGAACCAGACTCGGCCCCATCAAGGCGGCTGACCTGAGCGTCCATATCTTCGGCCAGAATACCTATATAAGATCCATGTATCGACCTAAGGAGAGCAGGTAGATCCGAGTAAAATACATCCTTGATACCAACCTCATTGCAGTCAGTTGGAGCATAAGCAGACACAATGAAAAGATTTTTGAAAGTTTTACGTCTAGAACTGGCCTTAACAGAACCTGTCAAGCGGATGGCACAAATTCTACTGCTAACAGGAACCCAATTTACCAATGTGTGCAGAAGACTATGCCTACCTCAGCCTGATTGGTAGCGGCGGCCGTTGAGTTACCCGAAGTGTATAACCAGTAACGGGTAGACATAGTGGGTGCTGTTAATTTCATACGTTGACTACTGTCCTGGACTCTAGTGTCTGAAATGCAGCGGACATTCATCAAATTTGACGTTCGTACGAGTGGGACCTGTTGACTTGTCTTGGAGTGCGAATGTTGAAAGCACCCATATTAATTCGCATTCTAGGTGTAAGCAGGTAATAAGTAATGTCCGGGGCTGGGTAGTAAGAGATGGGATTTATCAGTGGAGTGTTGTTATGATTGGCTATATCTGTTGTGGGATTTGCGGAGTAATTATTAGAAACCGGGGTTCAAGGGAGCCTAAGAGCTAAATCTGACAGGACAGTGAAGGAAGGGTCAGTAGTAGCATATTTTCGCCTATTCATCCAGTTGTATGCAACAGATAGTGTTAAGACCCGCTGATCAACGATAGTTAGAATTGTCTAGCGCACGACAATACAAATCACGGAACGTAGCACAGAGCTTAGCAATACCCGGAAACCCCAGAACAACACAGAAGACCGTGACCTTTAGCCGAGATTGTATTCGCTCTCAAACCAAAGGTAACAATGCAGACGAGCGTCTGCATATATATAGTCTTTTGATGGCCTTGAAGAATCCCACTTGAATTAATGCATTAAAAGTGAGATGGGTCAATCACAGACGCCCGGGGAAACGTGCGCCAACATTGAGTTTTGGCACGTTGTGACGCGAAAAAGTGAAATTCAAAATCACAATTTATTTTTCGATAATATCTCGAAAAATAAATCATTTTTGGGGAAAATAGACTTTCCCCAACAGATAGGGTGACCCGATTTATACTGCGAGACGGCATATGCAGTATGGAATTATTCGTTTTGTGAATAATCATGGCTGTGTGGACTGAGATACTGCCAGGAGGAACGATTATGATTCTCAACCAGTCGTTAGTTCACAAGCTTGTACCCCGAAGTAGCACGTGGGTGTCAGTGTTCCAAAACTGGTAATTTCTTCGAAAAAAGATGTCGTCTTTCTTCCAAACCCCCGCCTGGAGACTCTGGTCTGTCATACATCTATCCGTTGGACTGCGTCGTGTAAGTGGCTCCGTCGGTGTGCTCGTCACGTCGTCCACTTTAACATAAAAGATTGTAGAGATGTGTAAGCTGTCACATCGCGTCGAGGTTCAGCCTCGCTATGACGTCATTGACTGAAGACTGTGTAAAGACATTCAACGTGGCTGTTTTCTAATATACACACTTGTCTGTAAAACGTATTGTATGTTATTATTGTAGTCGATCTAGTGATACGAGTATTGGAACGCTACCATAGAACGATCAATCCACTGTTGTTTAACGGTTTAACTTGTCCATTTACTGGACTGAATAAAAGATGTCTGGTATCTGGGTGTGAAAATAAAGTCGAGGTCTGTAATGTTACATTCGGTTGACTCTCTGTTACGCTCATTCGAGAAACTTACCATGTCATAATGTAATCGATGCGGTATTAATCAGGAATCGTGTTGATTTGCATTGTGTGTCGTTGTATGGGTTTTGATGATAGCCTTATGTTGTCGGATTTGTACAGGCTCCAAAATTTTCTATCCAATTCTTTCTAACGTTTAGCGATTTAGTGCTCATCTAGTTTTCAGGTATCAACACATCGGTAGTTTCACATAAGCATATCCTGTTTTCAGACCAGTTCACTTTTGTTTAAACGCTTGATTTCAAATCACTGACGAGACGCAACTTTGTAACAGGGTTCATGTATGACCTCTAGTGTTTTTGGGGATGGAAATTTCCCGGTTGGTACGTCGAATTTCTGATCACTAGAAGCTGTTTTTCTGTTTGGCTTAAACTAAAAATCCACTGAGCCACAGCAACAATGATCTTTCATTAGTTCACTTGATTATTCACCTACACGACTGTTCCAATCTCAGTTGCAAGGTCATGAATGCCAGAAATAAACAGACCCTTACTATCATCCTGCGTCTTGACAAAACTGCTTACCGACTAATTGCTGGCCCCTAGTTTACGATAAGTGAAAACTCGCTGCCTTGTGGCTGTGTCGGTATGTGCAGGTTTGATTGGACTTTTTTTAATTTTTACACCAAACATGCATGGGGTTGTGCCGTAGAACACAATCACCGGAATATCCACCCAGATTGTGTGATTTGTTTTCGGAAGTGTTGTCCAACATTTCGCGGTCGTTGCAACCAAGACCCAAAACATCTCACGACCATTTTGTGCCACTCTTCACACGCTACACGCCACTCGTTAATAACCATTCCGTAGTTTGTGATTCACGTGGCCTAGGAAAGCACAGAATACGCTGTTGTTTATGCAGTGTCCGAGCTATCATAGATTAACACAACGGAGCTCGATCGCACAACGCACATCCATGTGTGCGTCTGTGAGTTCGATGGACCGATATTGACAAAGCGTGTGTGCCGATTGTTTAGACCGCTTCATTTGGCTCAGCTGGTTAAGGTGTGCGTGTTTACGCGCTCTCGCGGATGCGCGCGTGGTTACAGATCTGTCTTGCTGATCGATGCGCGGTCGCTGGTATGCTTACGTGGTTGTATAAACAACCGTAGAGATGTTGCATGCGAGCGGACATACACTGGCACACTTGCCAGCCAGGATATCACCACAGGCTCGAGCACCCGTGGGGTAGTGAGCAACTATTTCGGGATGTATCGACATAAGTTGCTTGTCACTCGACTATATGAAACTGAACGTGTAAATTCGTTGGATTATTCGGACCGGATTTCACATCAATTACAAGAAAGCATTATGAAAGTGAACGTAGAAGGAAAGGCTTCAGGTTGAAAGGTTCCAAAACTTCTTCTAAAAGGGTTTGGTATCATTTGTACTATTTTAGCCAAAGCTGCACAGTTTGTAGGCAAATTACCTCTTCTTCAGGATCACTAGGTCTTTTTCTCATAACAGTGGGGTAGTGTGAGTGCTGTCAACGTAGCAGTCAGCACAATTTTCACGATGAATGTGTACGACTTTACGTTTGTTCATGTCGGGCTGTAAATGATATTTCTGCATCCCGCCACAATATTTTACGAAAATTCTATTCTTAGTCGATGTTTTCCCTATTTGCCAGCTGACATTGGCCACATTTATCAACAATCGAGAGAGACTGGTAGAAAGCCTTTATGGAAAATTGCACATAATCATAACAAACCTATCTGAGACTGATTCATCAGCTCAATGTTAGCTCGTTGTGTTGACAACCGGACATACGTCATTACATAGTCCACATTGTAGTTGTCAGACTGAGTTGCCAGTGCTGTTGGGGTTAATGACCTGTCACAGGCCTGTGCCCGCACGTGACTAGCACTTCAGTTGACATTTTCTTTATCCACGTTACGTCACCTAATGTAGATGTACACTATTAGTGTACAGGCTATTTATGATCAAATGATTAGTGGTGCCAATAAGAATACCTATTTCAAATTTAAACCACTCACCCAAAGTTGATCGCAGCTTTAGCATTCAGATAAACCTTTCGGTTAGCCCACTTCAGAAGAAAACATTACATTCGAGTTTCACTCTGGTCAGAACACATTAGTAGTGCATATCTTCGTCCGGACCGGTAGGAACACTCCGGCCTTCGTGCTTGTGAGACTGGCGTGTTAACCATAACCCCACTACTTTCACGATAAGCTGGACACCATTCACACAAGGTTGTGGTTGTGGTTGATTATTCGATCATACCTAGTGTGGAGTTATTGGCATGGAGTTGACATACCAGTCTCACAAGTACGAAGGTCAGGGTGTAACTACCGGTCCGGGCGAGGATATACATTACTAATGTGCTCTGACCGGAGCGAAACTCAAATATAGTGCAACCTTCTGACGTGGGCTAGCCGAAAAGTTTATCTGAATGCTAATGCTGCAATCAAGTGTAAGTGGTGTTCGATTTGAGATAATCTACATCCCCGAACTTTTATTAACAATACGTATATAACACAGGTAGCAGTGTAACAGATACAAGAGAACACCAAGACTTGGTATTAAAGTGGTTGGAGCTATCAAACCCCTGATAGTATAGAAAGATTTTTACTGCTATGACTCTCTGATTGAATCAGTGGAAGTTTGCCGGGTGCGGCGTGAAGATGGGTCAACGTGAGAATGATTCTTGTAAATTGTTTGCTGGATGAAGTTGTACCAGCCTTAGAATTTACAATCCCCTCCGTTGGACGATGCGCTTTTCAGTTATGATGGCGTCAAGACAGGATGTGTTGCTCAGCGTGCTACCTAGCATTGAGTAGATATTCTTCTTGATGCATCGTTTAGAAGTGTGAAGCAATACCTGCTCGATTGTGACGGTGTTCGTGGCGAAAGGCCATGCCAAACAATGGACAAGATAATACGTGAGTGCACCGACACTAACATTTCTGGCATTGCCGGAATCGCTGATCATTTCAGTTTATCCTTGTCATGCAGTGTATCGGGAGTTGTTCAAACAAACATAACCGCTTTTATAGTTCACGTTATCCCTTGAACTGTCAGACAAAAGGTTGTCAACGTTGGGATACTTTCAGTATGTCATGAAAGTTAGAGAGGTAGTTAGTCTGATTGCGTACATGAAAAGTTCAACCAGTTAATTGGAAAACAAGTGCAGTGGAGGTTTTTGGATGAGTCTAACATTATTGTTCGGGTGAATGGACAGTGAATTGTCAGTTTCAGATAAGTTCATTCAGATCTCTACAAAATTGATGGATCTAAGAAGAGAAGGTTCTGACATTGTGATATGTACAGCTAAGTGCCCTCAAAGGGTAGCCATGTCCCAGGGGTGCACAGCCTATACATTTAGGTGTTGTTTTGCTTGAAAATTACTATCCGTTACCAATTTGAAACGTGTAAATATCAGCAACAAGTGCCTCCATGTGTGAGTATAAGAGTAGGCGCCTTGCTTGCCAGTTACTTTGGGCATTTCACACCAAAGATTGGAAACATCCCTCATCCGTTCAGTGACTATCTGTTGTTAGTGCGGCATCCGAGAAAAGTGAGGTTTTGCTTTTAGTGGAGTGGTATTTTGCACTGACGTCGATGTATTGAGTAGGTTTTCTTCCTTCGTCACCTACCCAAACATTATTAAATCTACGAACGATCGGCAGTACTCTTGTTCCTGATTATCCCCGAAACCTTCGATTCCGTTCTGAGAATGTTGTTAATTCAGGCCTCAGGTTGAGTTACGGCTTATGGCTGAACATCGCCATCCCTCCCTCTATCTGACAGAGTACAACAAGGCTGTTTTACTACTTTTTCTTTAACTTTGCGGTCGGCGATGCTCTACACAGCACTGAATAGTTTCACCAGTTGTGACATGGAACTTTCCTTTAGAAACAGGATCGTGGACATAGACTGTGCCGATAATGTTGCCTACGGACGAGCGATACTCGAGTATGATGCTTCATTCCGAAAGGAGCTGATTGAGAAAGTTTAGGGTGGGTGCGACAACGACGATCGATCGTGAGTGACGTTGAATGTGTGTTAGCCAAAATCTCCTACTACTCATCCGTTGTGTCGTCTTTCTTAACGAAGTTGCAGAGGCAGTCGATTGTGTTCTGTAAGGTTGGCGGATGAAGTTTCTCGATATGGAATGCATTTTAAACGACTGGCTTTTACTCTCAATCAGCCTGGATGGTAGTGACCATCTAGGATTGGTCTAAAATTGTGGTTATTTTGTGTTATTTCACAGCTAGGGACGGTGTTTGAGAGTAGATCTCCCTATGCATGGTTAAAGCCGGATGAATACCTCCGGCATCGCTACGACACCCGTCACTCCATAAAGAGCAGTATGTACAATGCATCTGTTCCCACCGTCCTTTTCCGAGGTTGTTCGGCCTGATTGCTCTGCGTCAGTGACTTTCGTAAGCAATCTGTTTTTAATGGTCATTGTCTGCGGAGCATTGCCTCTTTGTGTTATAGCACACAACGTCAGCAATTATGGAGCACGGACACTTGTGATGGGAACGTATAACATCTGTTTATGCGAAATAGTTTCGCTTCATCGGTTGGTATAGTTTGGGCACGTTTCACATACGCTTGTTGAGCGTCTGCCAGATAATGCCTTGATTACGCCCCTTGGGTATAATTAGACAAAACGATGCGTTGGGCAGCTTATGATCCGGCGCAGGGGATTGAACAAACCAGCGTCAAGCTTAGCCTCTATTGGCTGTATCTGGCTGGAATCCAAAAGATGCTGTGTGTGTGATTAGAGGCATTGTGTGTTATGACTGAAAGCTCTAGTCGGCGGTGGGGTGTTATGCTTGTTGTGCCTGTTCTTAACTATTAGTTTCATGCTTCTTTTTGAAGAATAAATGCACGCTTCCACGAGACAGCAAAATGATCGCATACACCGTAAGACTGGAAGAATGTTTTCTTTTTGTTATCTTTCCATATCTTGATCCACGTTTGTCCCTCGGTTTCGTTTACTGGTTGTCTTATTTTATTAAACTGCTCTCTCTTCTTTGCACCACAAGCCAACGGTTAGCCAAATTTCATTGCGTTCAGTTACCATTCTCATTAGACGGAGTTAAAAGTGCACTGTGCTGCAGCCACGTTTTGACCTTGCTGAACGCAGGTTGCTTTGACACTGCAGGTTCGATTTTGTGTTGGCTGTCTTTTTTGCGGGTGGGATGGGCTAACCGGGCTGACTGAACGTTGCGATCAATCGTTTACATTTTTTTCAGTGTATTCTAGTCAGTATGTGAATTCGAGCAGAGGGATAGTGTATTTCAGATCAGTTTGGAGTAATCACTGCAATTAGCGTCACGAATTGTGCTCTGTTCGTCGTGAGCTAAATGGGATTCTCCTCCGACGGTTTACTTTCGAGTCAAATCAGGTAACAACTGGAAAAGCCACTTTACTGAAATATCTAACCGATAACAAAAATAGGTGGATATATGTAAATCGGACTGTGAACTGCACGCATTCTGGACCCAGAATAACGAAAGAAAACTACCAGCAGTGAAACTGAAAGCCACGAGGAAGCCAAAGGGCATATCGTTGGGCAAGTAAATAGAGGAAATACTGATGGTTAGTGCTGGAGTGTTCACGCAGTTCGGCCCATCTTGATTGCCTAAGAATGCTTCCTTTAAAAAGGAAGCTTGTTGTTAATGGGAACTGAGGCCCTCTGGTTCACTGTTAAAGAAACCCAACAAAGTGAGACCTTACCTACGACACTCAGTTTGAGCCATGCTTCAACATTAGTGCACGACATAGGTATTTGACACGCAATTCAATATCACATGTCTTCCCACATGCTGTTTGAACTGACCTTGAAAAAGTACTCAATCAGCATCGATTGAAAACTGCTTCAAATCGGTCGTTTCCTTATGTGATGGCTATTCTTCATCCACTTTATTATTAACATGGTAAAACTACGGTATCCAGATAGTGTACTTTTCATCACCTTGCAGCGGTTCGTGCATTCCTCCAAAGTTCATTGATCCTGAAGTTATCTATAGGAAATATGCTGATAGGTCACTGATATGTGATTCTCCGTCGAATCAAAACTAAGACAGGGCTCCAGTTAAAACATAGGGTAGTAAAAACAGAGGTTTATTTATGATGAACACTTAAATCTGCTGATCAACTTTTTGGCCTATCTCGAATAGTCGATGGCTTACTTGGTCTCGTTGGATGACGTGCCATTTGTCTTGTGTCCATAATGTAAAATTTAGATTCAGTTGTGTTACTCGATTTGTTGGTCGTTTCTTGTGAACTGTCTGGTAGCGCAAAATTGGTCTTCGTGTTCAATCGTATCAGTCAGTGCATCCTGTCATTTGACAGCCAACTTGCGTGGTTATTGGCGGTATACCTGGCTTTACTGATTGGTCTGTGATTGCATATGTTCGAGCCAATAACCTGCACCAACTACCATCACAATCACCACTACACTTTTTCATTCAGAATCCTGTATACCTGATGCCAACCCCTGGACCAAGGACCAGTTATCTCGGCGCCATGTGCCATAAGGCGAATTCCATTCCAAATTCAACCTGTTTTTTTTGTTCTGTACTTCAAGAAGGCTTGAACTGAAGACAGTGTAGTCGAATTAGTTACTTGTAAGAGTAGACGTGAGCAAAACTAGTGCTCACTACTTGTCCTGCTCACTTGGATAATATGCATTCTGTGGTGAACTGTGTGTACGGTTAGACAAAATATGGACAAGGTGGTTTACTCTACTCAAGATGAACGATCACGCTATGCTACTCGTGAGTAATCAGGCGGAGCCACGTATGCAGGTATTGGAGTAACCGGGGGAAAATACAAGAAAAACATTAAAGTGCACTCCGGCACGAACTGGTGTTTATCATACACAAACTCGTTATTATTAACTTTGATCTCCCGGGATTTTTGCTATGTGCAGCTGAGTCTTCGTTCGATTTATTGTTGAAACACACCTATATCGATTTTCTGAATAAATCCACATTCTTGCCTCATAGCAATTGTTGCCATGGCCAGGACTGCAGATGAAGATTCTGTAGCCCCAGTTGTTCGACGATAGAGACTGTTGAAGCTTCCTGGAGGAGTTCGAGAACATAGCTGAGATGATCGGAGTCAAAACCGGTCGAAAAAAGCTAGTGGCCCTACGGACGCTTCCCGAGGGCAGAATAAACGCGGTGCTGGAGGCGGCACGGAGGGGCCCTGGGAAACTGGGGTGAACTGTCGCAAAAGAGGCAAATTGCCAGGCTCGGCAGCCATGCCGACTGCCAGGAGGCAATGCGGCGGTTCAAGAGCTCCTAGCTTGGCCTCGGAGGCAACACTTTCGTTTATACTGTCACTACGGGTAGCGTTGTCAAGACCACTGCCGAAATTGGACCAAGATTTGGAACGATGCGTGCTGGTTGATCAGTTCATGGCAACAGCTCAATATTGCTCTTGTTGCACGACCAATGATTTCTGAAGAATTGGTTGACACGGCTGGACAATTGCTGACTGAAAATTCCCTGATGGTTTTCGACTTAAAAGCAAACGTACCAAGTTGACTAAACAAACTTTGAATTGCAGAGGAAGACGATGTAAAGTCGTAGCAGCATGTGCTACAGATGCGGAAGATTCGGATCTGCCCTCGAAGTTAATGGTCTGACAGCGCAGTGTTCGAATTGATGGTCACTCATCACACGTCAGACCTTATTGGGAGCATATCTTCTAGATTATGCAGAAGCTGCGTTTGATTTGAAACACGACAAGCCTAGTTCGAAGGTTAGTGTAGTTCTACTGATGAAAAAGTGCAAACCACAGCTTGGGCGAATTGAATCGAATGCACTTAAGTTGATTCTAACATGTGACAGCCAGCTGCTAAATTAAGTGGTACACAAATTCCAAAGATTGTTTCATGCTGACCACAACTCATACTGCTGCTGTGACTGGATTGGGGATGAGATCCCCAGTAAGTGAAAGCGGTTTCAACAATTTGGTCTCCTAAAACTTCCAATGCGTCTACAGCAGGGAATTGGTCGGGAAGTGAGGCAGGTAGCCCATTCACTTCTCCCGTGTTGTTGGTGATGAAACCCAGTGAGGAAATTTGATTTTGTGTCAATTTCAGACGGCTCAAGGAGATTACAGTATCTTGGCGCTGTCAGAAATTTTTGGTAAGCTACATAATGCTTGTATGTTCACAGTGATGGACTTGCGGTTAGGATATTGGCAAGTTCCAATCAGGCAATCGGATCAAGATAAATTAAGTGGGAGGGCTGCAGCACTCAATCTACACGGATCCGATATGCCCATTCTCAGTTAACCGTAATGCCTTCAGTCCGATTTGCTACACTTTCACAGATGTGTACTAATTGACCTATTACTCATTCACAGAGTAATAAATAATATAATGCGCGTGATGCTTAGATATCATCATTGCTTCAGTTACCATATGCCACTTATCCGTTTATCCGCCAGTAGCCTCATATTACGTATGACTGAATTATGATATGCCCAGGCTCACTATTGAACAATCTCGATTGCCCAGTCGCCTCGAGAAAGGACACACCAACTGTCCTGTTAATTCTGATCGGTGACTCCACAAATAGAGCTTCTCTCCTAGTTGAAGTAATAGAAATCAAGCTTGTTGAGTGATATTTTTCCTATTAGTAAGTAATAAGGGGTTTACAGTATGTTATTTTAGTTCTAAAAAATAAATATATGGTACAAAAACAACAGACACTACTTTCAATTCACCGAACAGCATCTCATATATGGACTCTACATTCACTGTGCAGTATGGGATTGTCTGTATCATCGTTAATTCGTTCCTGCTTGATTTTTCACACATTCACTCTTACACCCAACTTTCTGTGGCGAAGCTGCGAATCATCAGTCCATCTCCCAAAATTTTGCATATGACGGTCAACCTGTCGTGCTGGCCAGAATTGTGTTCGACCCAGTGAAATGATGACTGGTTAAGTGAACACTGTTCGGTGAAGGTCGTGTATTTGATTGTTACTGAAAAGCAAACAGTCACACCAACAACACATTTTCTCACGCACTCTGGATACGTGTAAAAGTGCAGTGTGATGAGCTCACTTTGTCCATATCAAGTCCGGGCCAACCAACTGATACTAATTGTCCATGTCAATTGTTTAACACAACCTTACGTGTTACCAGAACATCCGTTCGCTCAACGATTAAACTCTGTTTCTACCGATTTTTAAATATCTGCGTCGCCTACATGATCTATGATGATGTGTAAATCGTTCGGTCATCATTTTTCACTTGACCCGGCGGTCAATCTTTAATAATTCGCCTACTTCTACTCAACTTCATCAAGAGCGATGTGTGAAGGGCTGATTAATCAGGTACGTTTTCAACCCCGAGAGTTTAACGGAAAAGCTTTTGGGTGATAGCACGCACTTTTCAAGGGTAAAATATGATGTTGGTTCAGTTGTTTTTTCGACCAGCTGTAAACGATGAGTTGATCTTTCATAGTCACAAGGCCAATAGGTTGAGCTACACCAAAGGTTTTGAGAAAAGTAGTCAGGAGTAGTTGGGACGAGTTAGTCGACTCAGATCTGAAATACAAGGAATGTGGCCCTCGCTCGCTGCACACAGAATGAATAAAATCTTTAGTTGCTATCGCTACTGCTGTCTTGTTTTCCGTGCCGTTCGATCACGATGGTTCCTGAATGTCGCTCATTCAACCAATCACCAGTTCACTTAACTTAAAGCAATTCCATCGAGCTCTACATGCTGACAAGGTTAAAAATTCGCCGATCGATTGGAATATGGAATGTTGGTCGACAAGTCACAATATCGTCACACGAAAACTACAGGTATGGGGACTGGTCTATCGCTTATCATAGAACATCTTCAGAATCACTCCGACCGAATAACTGCCATCAGTACAGAACTGCAGATGCTTCCACATCTGAGATGGGAGTTTTACAAGGACATCTTCAGAATCACTCCGACCGAATAACTGCCATCAGTACAGAACTGCAGATGCTTCCACATCTGAGATGGGAGTTTTTCAAGGGCGTGCATGCAAATGAAACGGAGTCTGTTAACAATATGCGATGACGAATCAGGAACAGCAATGTTCAGCAGAGTTAGGCGAACTCCATGTTGGCTTAGTACACATTAAGTCCACATTAAGTACACATTTAGTCCATACTACTGACTTTGTTAATTTTCTATCTAGTTGTGTACAGTGGTCGGAAAATGTCATCAAGCGGGGCTCTGAGGGTCGTGTGAAAATCGATACGTCGAAGAATGCTTGGTATTCTGCCAAGGTCAACCTAACGGTCGATAGGATACGTACTTATATACGTGAGAATGCGGTGCATTGAGTGTGAGAGTCGTGTTCTTTTTGTGTCAGGACGTTGCTGGTCAATAGGCACTAACTGTACTGTTCATTTTTGTGTCCAAGAGACCATTCACTCAACAAGTTATCCAGCGTTTTACGATGTGAAGAACATTGTCTTTTTACACGCATGCGTTCATCACGTGACTGAGGTTGAGGTACAAAACGACCTTACGTGCATTTCAGCAAGTACATGGGGTGTCAGTTTATCAAAAGTCATGATTATACCTCTGAGTCTGACAAACGTGAGTATAATTTGACTGTTCAACAAAATTAAGACTATCAACGTCTGTTGTTTGTTAGTTATCGTTCACAAAGATCTCATTTTGGTTGTCATTTTGATTCGATAAACTCATTTTCCAGCCTCCATATGCCTATTGAACGGTGTGATGTATAGAATTGACTCTTTGTCAAGGCGGTTATCACCAATTTGAGTGTTACTTACGTGCCCAATACAGACAATAACGTTTTACGTGGGTAGTGTGATATCTTATCCGCCGTTGAGCTTAATGAACCGAGGTCTGATTAACGGAAAATCAACAATTCAGGCTCAATGTTCAGGTGATGATATTCATTCCGCATGCACGTTTATGCTCATCTAACCTAGGCTGTTGGGTGTGGTAGAGGCAATTCAATTCATCTATAAGTAGTTTGTTTGAATAGGAAAATAGGCTTTTCAGTTTATTGATGCAGAGACCAAGCTTGCACAAAACTGTTAGGTATCTCTCTTTTGCGTATGTTTGTCAAATTTTTTGTCTATTTTCGTACAGAGGTATCTATATAGAAGTGTCTGTGGAGATATTTGATCCTTACTCTTGTCCTCATAATTTTATGGTCTCAATCTTACTGAATATCTCCGGGGTAACCTCCAGAGGACGGTCAGTGAACGGTTGCATGACAGCCGTTCCAAGATGGCCCGTTCTGACTAGTTCATCTCAGGGACAATGCGTCCCGAGACGTTTTATCGCAGGGACAATCAATCTCATGAACGATTCATTTTGTATGTTACAATGTCTGCAGAACAGTTTTAAATCTAATAGAAATGCGAATGACTATCTTATCCAGCACTGTCTCACTAACACTGCCTACCAAAGTACACGACAAAGAACATCGTTTGGAGTTACGTGTACTTTCCGTACCATTGCTAGCGTTCACCTTTGTTCGTGAGTCAACTTGCAAGTGGACCTCTTTCGGCGGTGCCTTTTCTTGCAGATACACTTGAAAGTGCATACCACTCACGCCTCAGAAGATTTTTACATAATTTATAGTATTTCCGTTTAGGCCAGTATAATTCTGAGCTGATGTCAGAACGGTTTCTTCTCAAATTATCCTTCCAGTATGTACTTAGCGATGTACTCAGTACATCCTTCGAGATAAGATTAAACAAGTGGCAAAACTTTGTTGTAAATGCCACCATTTTTACAGTATCGCTCCCGTGTGCATAAAAAAGATCAGCTGGTCGCCTCAGGGATTGGTGTAAAGATCTGGCTTAAATGAAAGTTATTTGCATCAATAATAACATAAAGAATCGAGGTATAGCGTAGTTGAGGCTCCAAGATCGATCGTATCTTTCAGCTTCGGAGGATGGCATCAATGAATGTGTAGCGAAGAGGCTATGAGCCGGTTTTTTTTGTGACAATCGTGCAGATTGTTTCGTCTAAATTGACAAAGTTAACATATTTTGAGAATGTTTTTACAATCCCGTGCATTTCTTGTCGAGCCTCTGGCGCACTATCGCACGCTGTGAGATGGTCACTGAGTGTTTTGAGAAAGGCGGAATCTCGGGAGGCTTCAGTTAGATCAGAATTACAAGCTATATTGTTCTTCTGACCTGGGAGCGCCATAACTCACCAACACGGATTTAAGTTGTTACGAGAGATTATGGATATTCGGGCTTAACTGTTGCAATTTTCTTTTTGAGTTATGGGATTAATGGATTAATGATTAATGAATCCAGACAGCAAAATTCATAGAGTCACCGTCCGTTAGATGTCATCTCATGCTCACATGAATCTCAACCGTACTTGGGAACATTTTGTACTTACAACCTATGTGTATCCTGACACTAAACCATTTGGATGGAATCATCTTCAAACTTTTCTCCCCTATTTTTTCGCTTCCGTTCACATTAGAAATTTTTTGCGTTTGTATAGTCATATAACGTCAGTATCGTTCGTTGATGTCTCGCTATCAGTAGTGATGATGATGCGGCGATTGTGAATAATTGCGGGTCAATCCACCAATACTCCGAACAAACCCACTACAGAACCTACATTGATCCACCGTTATATGCAATCTACCAGGTCAGTTGTAAACCTGTTGATTTGGACGGAACAAGACAGATTATTGGAACCTTACTCACCGGTAAACCAGGTGAAGTCTGCGCACGAAAGTTAACGGTTAGCAATTGGCACTTTACAAAGCAGTATTGTAAACAATTAAACTGAGCGGTGCAAAAACTGATAACTCGGAATTCGTCACGTCAGTGAAAATGTCGTATGGGCATAAAGTTAAAGCTTGAACAAGTTCACATCCCTTCACATGTGAGAGTGACTGCATCGTCAGTGCTTTGGCATCTCGCCTGACGTCCAGGGGTTCGAGTCCTTGGGCTACCGTTTTGCTACCACATTACTCGTAAAACTTGCAACAGTCCAACGTTTTTCTCACTGACTGTCCAGAATGAGCACACCTTTCCCATGGCAAACACCCTGATCGAAGCATAGTTGAACGTTTTACATCTGAACGTTGTACTCTTCAATTAACCTTTTATTTCTTCATATTTCAGTTGTGGCAGCTTGTACCGGAAGCCTCGCGGTCAGTCATGCCAGGCTGTCTTCCGAGAGTAAGCTCTCCGCGTGACAGACTGCAATCGCTTGTACCTGTTACTATCTTTCTGCTATGCCTTGCACTCCGTATACTCGCTTCTGAGGACGCCTGGTTCAATGTTGGACATACGGCGCTCTCAGTAACACCGCACGTTCGTTGTCTGCCCAGCACACTTAGCTCAAAAATAACTGTGGAATGGCTTACACGAGATGGGATGTCTAAAGAACATCGTTTGGAAGTTAGTTTTTGCTTTTGTTATTTGATTCCTTAGAGTTCAGTGTTATCATTCGCTTCTTCTTTCATTTTCACTAATAGTTCAACAAAACTGAATGCATGACGGTTAGTCGTTTGCCATAAGTACAACCGGATCCATGACCCTTTTCAGAGGTTTTACCCTATGGGAAACTTCTGACTGGGTAGTACGCTGGATAGTACCCTGATCTTGTGTTCGTCAACAAGGTGTGCACAGTTTGGTGACTGTTGGATGCATGTCCGTATTACTTCTCTATACAAATGATCCTGATTTCTGTGTACGCATCAGCGTGGGTGTATGTTCTTTCTCTCAGCACGAAATCTTACATTCCAGTGACACTCTGTTTTGTCTTTTCCCATTAACACTGCCGAATAACAAGCTCATCTCTTTGATGACTCTTCTGTTTGAAAATGTTAGGAAAATGTTCCCGTTTAATTCGTCTTGAGTGTGATCGCGTCTCATGGCTACGTTTTACTCAGTGTTCTATAGCAAGCCAACGATCAGTTGACTGCGTATGTTATTCGATAACAAGGCTGTCCAAGTCGGACGACGAACTGGATAGATTAACTCCTGAGAGAGAGCTTTTTGATGTCTATATTATTCAGCTGGGGAAATAGTTACAAGCCTCAGCTTTTCTTATCAGTAGGTTATTACCTCACAACACATACGGACTGGCTAGATGCTACTCAATGAATCCGCTAGATATGACAAAAGATAAGTCCAAATTTGTGTAAATGCTGTATGGAATAATGTATTTTGGTTCGGTCGAACAGGAACCAAGAGTGAGACATTCCTTGCCCAATGGAAGTGATTCGACTAATGCATGTTTCTCTAAGTCAAAGATGTAGCAGTATTAAGGATAGCCTCAGCAATCCCTTGTTATCGATGTTTTCAGCTGAGCATGACACTACATTCGCGAATATACTGCGTCTGAACTGTAACGATGCTCCAATTAAACTCCAGATGTCTGTTAACTCGTATAAAAGCTTACTTTTTGAAACGGACCAGAAAACGACTGTTCGTGGAACATTAGTCAATGAAGGAACAACAAACTAGCATTTGTAACCATGTGCATAAATGAGAAACTGAAAACCAGAAGTTACTTTCTGCCACTGCAAGAAGTAATTCCAGTTGTTAGTATGCTGAATTTATGCGGTTGCCGTTGTGCGCCGCTACGTTGGACATTGGCAGTCTGGAGGAAATCGTTTGTTATATTACGGCTTGAAATTCCTTTATCATCATCATCATCATACCAGCCATGAGCCTGACCAAAAGGTACTGGGGCTCGGACTGTCGCTCATCTCAACAGCGACGTGGAATATCCCAGAACAAAACGCTACTAAGAAGTTTGAAAATTAATAAAAGAAGACTAAGCGGAAGAACTAGAAATGGTATGGATGCAGGTACGCCATTGACTGCGACACACCGCCATATCGGATAGTGTCTCTAACCAGCAGTTTGAGTGATCACGAGGACCCCATCCAGGCACGCGACACCTACCCACTCTGCTCAATGGAGCAGTCATTCTCTTCATACTTCGTGACCACGTTGTCACTTGACCACCATGTGGTTTCACCCAACTATTGGTGGTCTCAGTATATGATGCTCGGTACGATAAACGCTCAGCTGGCATACGAAGTACGTGACCTAGCCATCGCAAGCTATGCTCCGTGGGTAGTTGACAAATTGATCGCGCATCCCGAGCGTTCCAGAATACGCGCCGGCGAACGGCCACATTGCTCACGCGATCAGTCCATTTAATATGGGCCAATTGGCGAAGACAACGATTGTCAAACACAGCAAGCCTGTTGATATCTTCCTTGCGAACAGGCCACGTTTGCGAACTATAGAGCAAAATAGAATGTACACAAACGTTATATACTCTTCCTTTCAGAAACAAACTAACGTCTTTCCGACGCCAGGTGACGTTACTTGATACACTAAACCTCACCGCTTGTCAAATGACGGACTATCGACTTCGTTATCAGATTTGACGGTCTGTGAACTTTAGTATCTGGGAGTTTTTAACTGAGAACACCGATAAACCGCCACATAACGTTCTTGTTCGATTTTATCGTCTGTCATACTCGACCACAGCAGCCGAAAGTCACCTAGTCATAATTGTGATGTTAAACTGACCGAGGTGAAACGATAAATCGTCATTCCAGTCACAAGAGTAACCACGCGGCTCAAGCGATGATTTTCATCACCGCAACATTATTATCTGTCCACGAACGTATCATCATTTTATCATGTAGGCAATTGAAGTGAACTTTGTATATCTTTTCGATGGAAGGATTGTGCGATGCACACTCACTTTTTTTACCCGTTCTTGTGGCTCTGTTTTTTCCCTTCCAAGATCAACCATACTTTCGTTTGGCTCCTTGCCCCCCCCCGTTTTTTAACAGATAGCAACTTCTCCACAGGGGACAACCATCTCGAGGCAAAACAGTTTCCTTGTACATTTAGAAACTCCCGATCTGAGTGACATATCTTTTTTGGATTTGCGAGTCATTCGCAATACCAGTCAAGGAGTTGCCCTGTTGCCGATTAAGATCCCATTCAACCCAAGTGGCAATCGGCCCATATTGGCTGTCACCTATGAGCTCCGCCTGCTCTATGATCTCAATTCCGAGGGTAACTCAATCACACTTTATCGGTTAGTTTGGAGGCCGCTTGACAATCAAACAGAACAGTCACTCGTTCCCTATCTGGTCCTCATATACAACAGGTTCGTATATACCCTTTCAGGTTGTCTATTTGAACGTGCATGGAGTTGGAGTGTTTTTTTTCTTCAAAACTTTTTATTTAACAGGCATTGTCATCAACATTCATTTATTCCAAGCAGTAAGTGCTCAAATCAGCCTCATGGTTTTAACCTGAAGTGATCTGTCAAATGCGGGTACATCTGACCTGACTACCTCATTCAAGTCCACTTGTCTTTGGTCGTAATTTTTTTCGGCGGGTTTCCATCGGTCTTTTTTATACTACATAAAAGTTATCGCACCGTTCATGTTGCAACCCGCGTTCATACTGTCGAATGTTGGTCTCCATGAGTAGTTAATGAGAGTTGATTAAATTTGACGGGGTCTCAAACATAGAGATTATGAGCTTCGGTGGAGTTTGAGTTTATACCTGGAACCGCTTGCAGTTATGCAGTATACGATTATGTGGGTTGTAAGCCATATTGAAGGAGTGAGCGCAAGAACGTAATCGAAACACTGGTTTTATTATCCTCTTTGTTGCGCATTTCGGTTATAGACTAACAATAGGTTTTTTTACCTGTGGCTGCCGATTGTCATTCGTAGTCAGTGAATATCCCGCAGGTTCAAGTAGAACGAGTGCATGCATTCACAATGTTTGTTTAATAAAATGAATGAAACGCATAGTTTAGGCGACACGTATAGAATGTAATCGCATACGTTTTCTGGCACTCGACATGCCTGTCTGGGCCTGTACAGTAGGTGCTAGAAGAGTACAGACGACTAGCCGACTGATTTTAAAGCTGTACAGGATCACACAGGCTTGTCAACCGTTGGAGCACCTATACGTCCAGATGTTAAACGAGCACACCGACATGCGTTGGGCCCACTACTTTCGACGACCATCCCCACGAAGGTAGGTAAGCACGATACGCGTGTATGTTCTCGTCCCATTTCGCTTTACCCGATAGCATGCACCGGCTAAGAATGATGACGGTTGAGTTTAGAAAGTGACCATGAGTTGAAACTGAAGGGTATGGGACTACAAAACGATCAGAAAGGGCCAAATTTAGACAGAAAAACTTGTAGAACAGTGCAGTCTCCTGTGAATTAGCTAGAAAAACTCAGTTCAAGTAAAGAATGATCGTGCTGCGATTGCCTTATTAAAAGTGATTTATTCAAGTGAAATGATGTACAGGTTAAGAGGTATACTTTCGCATTCGCGAATTTTTGTGTTTATATTAGTTTATGTATGCTAAAAGATGTACAAGTTCTGAGATGTATTAGATTGTGCATCGTTCGATACTTAACCTTGGGTTCGAGCAAACATTGTGCAGCCGCAATTCGTCGTTTCTTGTTCAGTGAATATATCCATATTCAAATAGTTTTCGATACGTTTTACTAGTCATCTACTGCGTACCTAACAAACATTCGAAAAATGTGCGCAAACGCAAACTGTCTTGTTTGGTTGTAGATCATCCAACGGTACTGAATAGTTTTGGCTGAGCATACAAAAGTATTTATACTCTTTTGTTTGGAGTTATCTCTGTACAATATATTAGGCATTTGTTTCGTTGTATGCGAATGGTCGAGAGCGCTGGCCGATTGGCAGCACTCTTAGCCGTAACTTTGTCCGCATGACTTTCAATCAGTTAACTGACGCGGCTGCGTTCTTACTTGACTCAATGCTCCTTCATTGTGTCCTGCATCCGCCATCCTTTCGCTACCATTTGTGTTACACAAAACACTTGGAACGTGTTGTTGGTCGAACTACTTCCACAGGAATATTTTTGTATGTGATGGTGGACCATGGCATTCTAGTGGTGTCTAAACTTACAGTTGTTTTACCAGCGTATAAACCTTCCTGCATAACAAACCAGTAAACTTTACAAGCTTTGACAGACATTATACTTGAAAATAATGAGATCTACTTTTCGTTAGGCTCGTTGATACATATTTATTGATCCTCGTGATAACTTATTTGTGGGTACTTCTGCGTATGTCGTATATATCCAGGTATACATCCTACCTGTATTTCATTTGGTATAGCACCCATGTGTTACAGGACGAAACAAGCACAGTTAATCTCATCCTGAGGACTTTGACACCTGGAAGCCTGTACAAATTCTGCGTCATTCCATCAGATGAGGCATGTGCCGGTCGAGCATGGTCCTGCATCACACGTGTCGTACCCCATCTTCTAACCTCGAAACACACTGGTGCTGTTCATCGACCAAACAACGCGGTACGTTATCTGAAAATTATCGGATCGGGAGCTAACAGCTTGCAGGTGTCGTGGATGCCACCACGCCACACAATTCGATCAGTTGCCACACATCCGCCTCGCTCCTATGTGATTGCAGTGATGCCAGAGGCTAAAGGTTCACAAACTGCGTGTCTGGTGCACATCTACTACTTACAAGCTCCTTGGGTAAGTGCTGTCTTGCTTTGTTTAATTGTACTACTATCTAATCGTTGTTTCATTTGCTTTTCAATTGTGATAAAACTGTCTGACCGTTCAAGGCTTAGGATATTTGTTCACAATTCTAGCTGCCACCTACAAGCAACAAAGGGTTTTGTAACACTTGTTTATGAAAATTGGTACCAAAGAAATGTCACACACTGTTTCTTAGAATATGGACGGATATGTACACATTCCAACTCTCGAAGAATGCCGGCACCTGATATGTTCGTTGAGGAGAAGAAAGCTGTACGCAACGCGACGCTGGATTCAGGTCAGTTTCGTGAAAATCCATACCCAGGTTACTGTGAATGGTCGCGGTGACCAAGTTCCATTTGTCCGTCCAGCACCAGGTGCTTGCCGTGAATTTCGACATCCCACAGGTTTGAGCTTAAGGCACCAAACTGCCGTATTCACCAGTATGCGTTCATGTTCGGCAAGTATGAGCGTCTCTTATGTACCCAATCACATTGCTTAAAATGAGTAGCTTACTTTTTATCCGTCTCTTTCGTAGTTATTGTGCTTAGGGTGGATACCTCTTATATTTGATTCATGGAACTGGTGTCGAGGAACCGTTGCTCTAAGTCTACTTATGTTGTAACCGTTAAGTTCCACTTTTAGTTCATCTCACTTGTTCCGTAAACTTAATCCAGCACGGTCAACTCTGTTTTTGTTGATGTTCGCCAGTCCCGTTACTCATATAGTTTTACCAGTTGATCAACGTGTTGACTTCAATCTGACATGCAAAAACTGAGAGTCGATAATACTAAACGCACAGCCCAACTGGTGAACGCTCTGACAGGTCTTTATCCGGAACTTAAATCGGCGTGCAAGCAATGCTAAACATACTGCAGAACAACATTGCACCTGGTCATCGCGACCTATCTCAACAACTAGCAAAGGCTCTCATCAAACTAATCTGAACTCAATGCTGCATTGCATTCAGCTTTCCTTCTTTCCACGAACACGATTAGATGCTGCTGCTCCCGTTACTTTCCTGTGCGCATATGTGTCTTGGTCACTAAACCTCCTGCCCTGACAGACGATCAGTATAGCTTTCTTGGAGCCACCTTGTACTAGTCTACTTTGCTTGCAAAGGTTGCTAAATCTTTTCCTTTTAGGGAGTCCACTTTTCCGTCCAAAATCTTCTCCTTCTTCGAAAAAATGATTTTATCCAATCAGAATGAGCGGAAGTGTCGTGAACAGTCGAGACGTAACCTTCGGTATGCTCATTGGTGGCTTAGTGACCTTAACTACTATTTCTGGTAACTGCCTTTCGATTTTCTGATTCGAGAATGTCTGTAGGTTGTTATGCGCTACATAAATACCTCGTATTTTTCTCTTTGTCACACACGTTGTTGAAGCGGGACGGAGTTTCTTTTTGCACCTGTCTTTTGGTTTGTCTTGGGAGCAATTACCGGGGATGGTCGCGTTATTCTCGGGACCGAGATTTTCCGTGTTAATTAGTACAAGAGGAAGAATCCCATTTCTGCTAAGCGCATTATTATACCGTGTATGAACCAGCGTATTCTTTCGAGTGTTTACAACACTTCCCTTGGTAATCCAGCCGGTACTCCACGCGTGGATGGTACCACGATTACGTTGATCAATAAGTTGGCTACAATCCGGCCAGGTTTGCCCATTCGGCACTCAGTACAATCCTCTAACTTTTAAATTTTTACTGATTTGGTTCACCGAGGAAAGGCACTCAGTCAGTAGAGATTAGGAGCTGTTGTGAGAGAGGTTACTTCGGATGACAAACCATTAAAATGCCAACCACTTCTTTGAGTAGTGACTCTGACTTTTTCCTACTTCCCACCTATTCCACCCTACTTTAACGTGATGTCTATATCTTCATCGTGTTTCGTAGAACCTTCAAACCTTGGGTAATCCACTGTATCTTTCTCGATCTGATGGAAACGTGACGATGGTTTACCGGTTTCTCGTTCCATTATTCACGATATGCGTCAACAACTCACTCATCCAGCTTAACTTGACCATCAGTGAATATGGTTCATTTTGGTTCACCGTGTTTGTCTTAGTAATGGGTCACCCCTTCTGTAGATCTGAAACCTTTTGTTTTAACGAGCAATAATGAGCGATCCAATATCGATCGATGAGTGTCTCACTCACCATCGTCATCATTTTAGTTTTTGACCCGTGGGTACTACGGTACTCCTACGACCATTGATCCTGACAGTGGTTCACGGTGTAAAAGAGTAACAAAGAAGTACAACTGTATAGAGGATAAAAAAGAAAAGTAAGAAAGAAACAATGAGATTTCAGAGAAGAGTAAGAGAAAAGCCGGCAACTTTGTCGATATGGGTTTCCTTCTTGAGTGTTTCCAACTGGCAGTGTGGATGATCGGGAGTCTCCCAATCTCTGTCCTCAAAGCAAGCATACAGCGACCACAATGAATTGACACACTTCACTGGGACTCTTTTGTGATGGATACATCCCCAGGAGGCGTGTCGAGCAACCGAGTGAAATGCAGTCTTTCTGTATAAAAATCTTACAACTGCTGGTTGAGAAGGAATGCCGATACTCCAGTATCTGTCCCAAACTGAAGGTGCGACCGTTACACCTGGAGCCAAGCCGGAAACCTCTCTGTTCTTCTCTTATTTGATTATCTTTGTGTTTTAGAAGCCGCTGAGTTATGTGACCTGTGAGCAACTTGGATGTAACAGAATCAAGGCTAGTGTATTTTGTGGTTGTCAGTGTTGTCCTCACATTGTTCTAAATGGGAGTGACCGTCGGTGGACCACCAATCGTTCGGCACCTCTTCAGTCTTCCACACAGAACGAGTCGATGTTGTCAGTCGTGACAACAATTTCTCACCGTCGTCTTCGAAAGTAGCCGAAAAAGAAAGTTGGGACCTGGAGCTTTATTATGTTTGAATAATCTAGGTTCAAAAGCCATGTTGGTTTCCGACGGCGTATCGTTGCGTTGGTCATAGAAACTGCACATGCTTCACCGTCTACAGCTGATTGGGTTGGCTCAGACCGGTTGTACTGTTCTTCACAACACTCAGCCCATCTATGAAGTCGTCACGATAGGTTGTAAATTCATGATCCACCTATTTTTACACACAGTCTCACCGACATCTTGCCGTTGGTCAGAGTGACCATGAAACAGGGAAAACAGCGCCCACTATTCCCCCATAAATATACCTCCTCCATCTTTTCGATTCACTCGGAGATATAAACCTCACGGTCCTTACATGGACTCCTCGTAAGTTCGCGTCCCAGTTCACAGTTGTCCTTGTCGTATTCGGAATCAAAGAGTTCAGTCGACATATGTTCTTCTTAAGTAACAGAAAACCACTTCCCTTGTATTTGTATTGCCTTTTTTCATTACTCTACTGTTGAGACCCCGGGACGTTAACTATCAGCGCTGTCTGATAGCCATTTTGTATGCCTTCGCAGCTTAATTTCCGACTGCATAATTTATTCATGCGGGCATATGCTCCTTGAAGGAACGACAAAACGAAGTGGACGCGAACAGCAGTATGATCTGAGTCCAGCTGTTTACAGTACATTCGACGGCAGTCTTTGTCAGGTAACGCCACCGAGAGTTTACGACGATATGATTAATTTACGTTCCTAATTAAGTTGCACGAGGTGCTCTCTTTCTGACGTGTTATCGTTTGTATTGCCATGCGCAACTCGATAAACAGAGGCTGTGAGATGCGCACAACCGTACCATTGAATCACCATTGTCGATGGATCGTGTACGGATGCAGAACATACCGCCTATTTATCTTCTATCTGGTATAACTCGACAAAGGTTTGCTTTCATATAATTAAAAACTGAAAGACTTAAAGATGGCTTCGCAGAGAATGTTTTTGACAGCATCTGAACAATTGCTTTGAGGAGCATATGTAGACGTGATAAATAATCAACGTTTATGTCGACCGACTTCGATGACACATAGATGATCATTCACTGGGATCCAGTCGGGCGAGCTCCGCTCTGCCTTAGAGCTCGGTACAATCTCCACTATGGCCTAATCACGAGATTCGGCTCCGTCCCCACCAGAGTCTCTGGGAAAGAACCGCAGATCCATAGGGCGGATTCGAGTGAATAATGACATTGCTAGGACCGTGAGAGTGCGTTCCGTAGACATAGTATCCATCCAGTTTTAGGCTCGAAAGAATGCTCACCAGAGAAACCCGCTGACATATTTTTCGGAGAATACGGACTTCAAAAACACTAGTGGCGTTAAACGATGAAAATTAGAAGTAGAGAAAAAAGAGGGTGAAAGTGAATGGACTGATCAGTCAAGGTTTTCTCCTACAGAAAGGGATTGGTTTGAGAGACCCCACTCTGAGACTCTGGCTCAAAGTCTGGTTTACGAGATAACAGGAAATAAGGCTTTTTAGAATACCCTGTCTAGAGCCGGTGAGCGGTTTGCATAACCCGAGAGCACAGTGAATATAATATTTACGTCCGAATGTGATCACTACTAAGCTCAGTGAATGGATTCAAAGCTTTATCAGGCTTTTGGACGATACCGAAGGTGTTTCGACCGTACTAAGCAATGCATTCACACTCAGCCGTTGGGCAACCAGAGTGACCTTTTGTTTGTGTGCTTTTTCCAACCCCGTCCCCCGTGTGCGGAGGACAGCAGTGACTCAACTGTGAAAATAGTTTCGCTATATGACTATGAGATTATGCGTGACTACCTAAGCACTCTCACACGGTCTGCAGTATGATATACAACCCTATGAATATAGCTGCCTTTTGTCTGATTGCTTTTGTTTTTTGACACGGTTGTACCTGATAGGACCGAAGTGGCAATAAGAATATCCATCTGGATCGATGTAGTGCACAAGTCTGACTATCACGTGAAGGTAGCACAATAGGTCACGTGCAGGTAATTTGCGATTAACGTCGTAACTTACATTTGCGGGCAAAATATTGTGAATTCAGCGTCGGAAGCAATCACAGAGTTGGGCAACACCAGCGCCGGTTGCCCGTCATATGCAAATGAGGGCCATTTTAGCGGGCAATGTTTCTTGTCAGATATTCATGTGATTATCCCCAATTGACGGGTTTCCAATGTTTCCTAGTGAACGTGGCTTTCTTAAAGTTTGGTATTTGAAAATCTTTAAACAATAAACTTGCTGAAAATTTGGTCGCATTTGATTGGCTAATGAATTATTGATTACATGCTCTCCTGCAATTCACAGTGGTTGGTAGGCAATATCGAAGCCTGTTTGTTAACTTTAGTAGAATACACTGCTTTCGGTATTGTCCCTGGATTTCGCTTATGTTGCAAGTTCATACTGAATAATCGTTTTTTTTTGGAAATAGGTGAATTCACCTACTGGTTTTTTTATGTAATCTGTCTTATGTTGATATGTGGTAACACGTCGTCTTTTTCTTACCTGATCCTCTGTACAGTGGTTGGAGATTCTTTTCCCCCTAAATTTGACGAGCCATCTCCCGAAATAGTTTTGGACAACAAATCTTAATACAGTCGATGATTCTGAGTGTGACTACTTTCGAAGCTTATCATTTGTTTTCATATCCGCCACATACTATTGAATATCGAAATTTATGAATAATATCCACGCTCATCAGTTTAAACTGTTATCTATTGAGTGATTTCATGTGATCGGGATGAACATAGTCTACCTTGACCTATCCGTTTGCAGTAGTTGTTGCTATAAAGCGAAGAACCTGTTCTGAAGTCAATAGTTCACGGCACTCACCTCCAAAGAGACACTCCATTTTGTCGGATTTAATCTTTGTTTCCGTTCATCAGCACGAGTTTGCTTGAGATGAGCTATATCTTTTACACTCAGTTAGATTTTATCAAGTCACACACCGACCATTTTGATCTCTTTGTCATAGGTGGCTAATGACTATTAACTTCTTCCCGTATCATGGTGTTTGGTGGTTCTAGTCCTGTCCAGGTTATCTATTCTACATGATGACTGCAGTGAACAGTGTTTAAACTACGACAGATGTGGGATTTATAACTCATGAGTTTTTGAGAGGAGGTTTACAACTTTTTTTACGCGAATGACCAGTAGCTTGATGTAGGTACGTTAGTATTGATTCATAGGTGAAAAGTGTGTACACGAGTTGGTGCTTTGAACGGTTGAAGAAAATTGGGACCATATTGCGGTGGAGCAGAATGTGTGGATGTCCGAAGGAAAAGAGACATGTATGTATTTGAAGGATGGTTTTTACATCCAAAGGTTCCCAATCTACTCCTCTTTTCTTGAACATATTACATGAGTCGAGAGTTAGTCATATCAGGTAGTCTACAGTGTTCATAGAAATGTTTTGGTGCAATAAGGAATCGCATTATCAACCAATGCCTGTTGGAGCAAGAAGATGAAGATAGGATGGTACTGACAAACAACTGCAAGAGGTAATGGAACTGAATGCAAAAGACCTTGGGGAACACTAGATCCCCCTGCTGCCCTTTGAGTGTTTATTGCCATAATGTGCAGAGCAGCATGCCCCAGCTACCATTTTCTATTTACTTTTTTCTGTTGTCCTTTAATAGTGTATGGCTCTTCGCATTTCTTTTACTCCACTCAGAGTACTTGCAATTCCCACCGCTTTTAACGGACTATCGTGATTCCTGTTTTTTCCCACCTAATTGGTTAATGGTAATGCACCGAAGATAATAGTAAACATGAGATGAAATTATGATTTGATGGCTTGTTACTCGTCGTCACGTGAACGTTTTTGCACACCTGGTAGGTGATTAATAATGCAAATTTCAATTGACGTACGTCACTATGCTTAAAGTCTCATTAGTTCGCACGGACCTAGTCCACCTCGGGTTGTCAATCTACCACGGTCACTGCCACATGGACCCACAGTGGTTGTACTGTAAATCAGGGAACGGCAACTTTCTTTTAGACCGAGACTGAACTTCAAGTCAGCGAGTGAACGGCTGATCAAATTCACCTGCAACGAGGTCACATGATATTCAATTTTTTATCGCGCAGGTCAATTTTTATTGACAGGCTGGATGAAGCCAGTGCAGAATAACATCTAGCCGGTCATCAGTCAGCCGGGTTCGTAAGATGTTTTTAACTTTGTATTTCATTTTTGAAAAGAGTTGTTCGTGCATACAAATGCCACCGAACACTGATGCCATTTTGTGTTTAGACTGCAGGCTGGTTAACATGACATTCCACTTTGGGACCGCAGGCGATAGATCGTCAACTCCCAGTATAAATGATTCGTATTTATCCCTCTCAAATCGGTACACCGCTGTTCTATCACTCTCCCTGTGCTTGGACACGTCGGGCGAAGAAATCCGGACGACGGTTCATACCACCAACTCTTAATGTTAGGAACAAAGGTTACATCCTCTGAACGTCAGTGCTGTGAGCATAGTTTGTAACAACTTGATCAAGTTGAGGGTGTGTGATTTTATAACACCCCGTCTTAGAACTAGTTGACGGTATGTGTAATCTGTGCTGTTTTTGATGAACACTTTTCTTCTAGTGACCAATTTACGTCCATTGAGTGATTTTGTTCTCTTCTGAGCTCTTAAGATTAGGGTAGTTGGGTGCAGTTTTATCAGTCGTATTTCTATTGCCCTAGACATTCCATCACAAGCGTTATCCAGAAGACAGACAGTTTTGTGTGAATCAAATTCTCCATTCGCACCACGAAGGTGACTTGCTTGAATTGCTATCAAGCCATTTTCCCTGTCGCATTGGTCTCAGCGAGGATGAAACGATAATGTAATCAGCACTTGATGAGCATAAAATGACGTACTGTTTTTCATTAAGCTCCAACATAGTCACAAGTGTACTCCAGGCTTTACGTGATATGATTTTTTACGATGAATATACGATAGTCCACCCCAAAAAGACCACCAGCAGGACCGACCAAACGCGGTCTCTTCCACGGAGGGCAACTCAGCACATTCATCCACGGTGAATAAACACCAACGAATGAACATGTTTTGTTATTTTGAGGTGAAGACTACAATGTTCTTTTATGCGATGTAGTTGTACAGTTGTAATGCACTTCATACACACTTTAAAAAAATGTTCGCCTGTTGTTTGTAACTAAGCTTAGTTTCTCTGCTTAATACCCTTCCTCTGAATTGGTCAAAGGCCGGTTCGTCGGAACATTCTTCCATGCTACACTCTATCTGAATCTGAATTGGATTCACTGACACGTAGTGGATGCAATCAGAGTTACGCATGGTCATGATTGCGTTTGATTTTTCAGACCCGAATTATGAACTGTACGTATGTGTATAAAATGTGATCAGGACAACGCGTTTTTTACAAGGTGATACACGCGTACGCGTCCGTTCCATCTTGTGAATGTACGCAACCACCATAGTAGGGATTGCGATCGTTTTGTTTTTCAATGCTCACTGCTCTCAAGTTGACACTCCACGATAGCTCTGTTTTGTCCGCTTCTGGGCTCTTGAAATAAGGTTAACCTAATTGGCTCACCACAGGCGTTGTTCACATTACATGATCAAAGTTTCTGACCGCGTCACAGAAGTGGCTAGTTTGAATTGTTACCCAACTATCTCTGTCTGATTGATCCAAGCGAGGAAAATATTTACGGCATAGTTTTAATTTTGAATTGAACGATGAAAGTATTTTGCATAGAACAGCTTTTTCATTCTTATTCATTCTCATATGGTCAGTGTTGTATACGAAGCTTTTTCTCCTCGAATTCAAGTACATTCGTTCGTAATGTTTCCGTTTGGTGAGAGAAAACAACAATTATTCTGAGTCCTCAGTGAACCTTCTAGCTAGACTCGAGTCACTTAAGGGAGACATCATTACTATCTTGAACTCAATGATACGACACGGCTCATCCTCAACGTTATGCTCATCGCATACTGTTTCGATCTACTTGGGGTTGGCGTTTTGCTTGTCTGTGTTCTCTGCGTTTCTTCACACCTTCTAGTCAACACAACAACATAAGCTTCGAAACTGATGAGCATGCAAACAGCTCGATTGTGCGACCTTCAGTAAACGTGCAAGCCGATCAATAATTCACTATAGCAATGACTTATCAAACGTGGTTGGTCATGGAGCTTCTTACGCTAGCCAGTTAGGCAGTGTGAAATCATACACTGACGATCACCCTCGATGTGTTTTACGGACTATCGGAATTGACTGTCAAAACACACGTATGTAAATCTTTAGTAGCAGGTGGTTCACCCGAATAGACCGTTTGCATCGTCGGTAAGACAATTCAATAAACATAGGCTACTACACGGACCTCCAGTGAATAGATTGGAAAGCTTTTTGGTTAATTTTCCGATCGTTACGGTTGACTCAAAAAATCGGTTGCGCTGTTTCACTTGAATAGAACACTGACACAATGTAACTCACGTGGTTTTCTCCGGGGTTGTCATTTCTCATTCATCCGAATCGCGCGTGAACACGTAACTGCATCGGTCCCATTATCCAACCAGTGAAGTAGACAGGCATGCGGGGAGAAGAATATACAAGCATAAGATTGGCAACTCTTAAGGTGATCGCTACTTCAAAACAAAACGAAGATGGGAGGCTGGTTATGCCATTTTATAGGTGGCGCTTCAAAAAACGGGAGGATGCGTTTCTGGGCACTCCGAAACAATTGCATGAAGGATTTCATCGAATTTGCACACGTTTCCACCTTGCATCGTGTAGTTTGCCATTGAAAAATAGCTTTTCTGTCAATATGCCATCACCGTCCGCACTATTTGCGAAAACTGAAACCATAATCAGATGCACATGCACAACGAACTGTCTTCTCGAGGCGAAATGGTTTCACGGGTTCTCAGTCAACCGTTTGTGTTTTACCGGTAAGGTTGGTTGTTGTGCGGAGGCAAGTTTCAGCAAAAGTTTGCACATCTTTACAATGATCCAAACGGAGTGGATCACACTCGCATAGCGTGGCAGATTATGGAAGCGGACACATCGCACTTAGGTTCCGCTCTCCTACTGTGCGATGGCTCGGACTATCTGGCCAACTAGCCGAATGAAATTAACGGACGTTCGCTTTACACGACTGCGACGTGGCTGTTTGCCAAAATTGTCTTGGTCACGGTTTTCCTTGTTGTTATGCCGGTGTATTCCGGTTTCCGTGATCCATTGGTGCTAGCTGAACTGAGTTGGTTAGAGGGCTTCGTGCAACAGGACATAAAACTTAAATGCAGTGTATCCGTTTCCACTCTTTACCCTGCTGTGCTAGTGTGATCGGATTAGTTTGACCGATTATGTATAATTACTATATATATATATATATATATATATATATATATAGTACTGGATAAACCCGTTGGATATCTCAAACTCCTATCGAATTATTAAAAATGGATATGGAGATGTCTTTTAGGGAAAACGCCCTCTGCAGAGATCAAACGTATTTTTTGTGTGGAAAGGAGCTGTAATCTCGTGGAGCCCGATCAGTTGGAGTTCGGCACAGTAAATAGGGCAGCTTTGCTTTTTAACAACAGTCAACATAAACACATGCATATGGTTGATACTGGCGTCTCACTGTTCTTGATATCTTCATACATCATACATCCACTGAAGGGAAGTATACTATGAAATCTCCTTGGTTTGCACCTTATGAATGTTGCGTAATCGTCATACAATGACGAAATGATCACACGTCGAAGAAAACAGCAATACCTATCCACGAACGTTTTCGACTAAATAGTTGAAAACAAACGATTCTACGTCATCAGACGATGCGATGACATCAGGGTGTCCAGACTTTACCAAGGGTCAAACGACGATAATTAAAACCCAGAAACTGTCGTTTAAGTCAACTGAACATATTTTAGATTGAGTTTCTGCATCGGATGTGACTCAGATTTCAGTTTATCAATACGACTATGTCATCCAACCCGCCTTTAGTGAGTAAACCAGTTAGGTTTAGTGTAACAGAACTGTCATATTATTCACACACCTCGGGGAAACCAGATATATTTGACACTTTAAGAAGTGTTTCGTCCACGGGTCCGAAAATTTCTTTCTTCCTAAACTAGGGGATTCTTACAAGGCAATTCATACCGCGCAAACGTTTTTATGGGACTGGATTGTTTCTTCTTGGGGTTCTTCCTGTTGTAGAGCCTTGTATCCCAAAACTGTACTGAGCGCAGCTATGACCCAGATTGAGGTGGTTTATTCGTTCAATGTATCGTTTAGTACGTTCATCCTAAAGGATACTGATAACTATTTTGAATAGATTAGTATCATCATTTCCATAGACCTGCAGCCTTTTCTATCAGGTACAAAACAGCGGATGTGAATGTTTCGTTCACTAGACATATAAAACAACCACAATGATAGTGAATTGAAGTCCCATGCTCGATGGTTATCACCGAAGCAACCGTTAATCCTGGCTTGCTTAAAATGAACTCCCACTTGTAGTTGCCATTCAAAAAAAAAGATTGGTTATGCGTCAAATTAAGCTGTGTACTTCATTTCACGTATGTATATCCAATCAACGACATTAACGAAATGAAGGTTACTTGCCTCGTTTACTAACTGAATGCATCCCAGATACATTCAAAGTATAATAGCCCGCTGTGCCTTAATGTATGTTTGTTTTCTATTTATGTTTGCTGTGGTTCTGTTGTCGTTTTGTCAACCGATATGGTTGTTACTGAGGGGGTCCGTTTCAGTTCTCTCCCACGATATTGTCATCTTTCATCACTTGTGTTTCGTTGTTTTCTTTTTCTGCCGACCGATTTTTCATTTCCTCTTCAGCCAAACATTTAAAGGGTCGTTCCAGCCACTTGAAAAAAAACACCTAAACCAACTTGATGAAATTATGGATTGTCAAACCTGCTTGCGCATCACTTTTTTGCTGTGCTTACCTCATCCTCGTCTGTTTGTTTAATTGCGAATGAAATAACTTCTGTTAAACGACCTGGTACCAGGTTAAATTATCCTTCCGGACAAATGTGGTTGCATAACATCAGACTTCCAGCTTTTTTCATCAAAATATTGTTTACCATTCTACCGCATACCAATTATTTTGTGAACTAACCATTGCCACACTCTTCAAAAGTCACAATTACTGAGGTTTGAGCCAAAATCCGTGCGATTGATAGCCGTCACTGTCGCCATCACGCCATCTAATCACATTACTGTCCATTAGGCCATAGCGTTCATGCCCGGGAAGCTAATTATAAAAACCACAACAATCAGGTGGCTATCCGTGTACATCACGGTCAGTAATCGATTAAATTTAACCACACCTTCATTTGATTCGTTCACTTATTATTGCCCTTCCTCCTCCCGCCTGTGTGACCTCACTTGACTGACTTGTTACATGTAAACTCGGTCAGGTTGTTCGATTGTTCCACGAATAATTGGCTCGTTAATTTCAATCGATGACTCGCTATAAAGATGTACCAGGGACTGTAGACAACTACCTCTCCCAACAGTTGCACGGGGTTCATCGTTTGAAACCCTGTCCAAAAACGAATGCACACCATTGCTAGTTTAAGTACGTTCGTTGCTAAATATTTCGGTTATGCTTTTTTAACATGTGCTTGTCCGAACTTGTTTCTAGCCCAAAAGCCCTCGTTCGTTTTTGGGTCAGTTATTCCAACAACAAGCGGAGGCTGCTCATACGCAAGACCTACGCTTGAGCACGATGCGGAAGGCGGTCTCTGGTACCTCTTTGGCGCAAGCCATACGTTGATTTATCTAATCCTAAGTCTTTACATGCCTACTCTTCCATCTGAATGATATACTTTTTGTGTTGAAATTAGCCTGATGATGACAAGTTTTGTTCTGATTAAGTGTCTTGCATCCAAATTTGATTGAAAACAATTAGTATACTTAAAAATTACTGATCTTTGTTTTTCGAAATTTGCTCTACATTCTCGCCGTCGTAACAGTGCATATCCTCCCTTTTAAACGTTTTCTATAAAGCAGTGGGTTGTGTTTAACAACGAGATTCTGAAACAAGTATCTCCAGCGTTTTCATTCTATTTTACCAGAAATTTATGCAAATGTTACATGACCTTAAAACTGTTGAACAGTAACATATGATCCTGTAATCATGTATTAGTTTAACAAAATTGGTCAGAATTTACCAGTATAAAAGAAAAGCATGACTGGTAACGTTTTTATCTTGAGCCGGCTAAATTTCCACTGTGTACAAAACAGTAATTTTGCAAACTTTAAAATACATCACCAGTGTAGAGGTTGAGGAAAGTAGACATTGGAAGTATTCTAGTGACTATGTATCACTGTCAGTAAAAATGATGAACATTCCAAAAACACTCATTGAAGCAATTTGCCATATTTTGATCATTAGTTTCTAAGGTATAAGATTAGGATATATAGCCAAAACTCAATCACACGGCAAAAGTAGATAGTATCTAATTTTATTATAAAAATTAGTGACCGTCCGTTTTGACGGAATAAACGAGCATATACTCTTTTCAATAAAACGCAAAATTATTTGGGAAACTTTCCACAATACTATTGGTAAGCAGTGAAAAGACGACATATTTTTCGCTAGATTTCGTGTGCTAGTTCGCAACCGAGTGTTGATTATCTGACAAATGGTCCATGATCAAATTTACTATGAACAGTTGTTGGTAACAGCTGTTACACTTATTGACGAGACATATTATTATGATTCTAAACGCCATCTAATATTTCACAGACAGTAAACTTCTTCGATTAATTACTACGGCTTTTTACACGTATTTTTACTATCAGAAGTGCTGAAATCATTTACAGTAAAAATCGGAATTTCCAAAATTGCATACTTTAAGTCTCAGTCTTGGGAATGGTTGAGAATATGTTTACACCTTCGGAGCACAGCTTATCGTATGTAAATCACCTATGCACAATAAACATTCGGTTTGGCTATTTATTGTATAGCATCATCGACACTGGCAACATTGCTCATTTAGTGGGGTCCATTCATCATGGTTGGCGGAAGCTGTCAGAAAGTAAATGGGCTGGAATAACAATGACACTTCAAGTGTCCTCGTAAGTTATAAGGTACTTCTGGATCTTTAAGCATCTTGATTGAGTTTTATCTAACATGTTTAACTTCACGATATGTTTCAGTGATGTCCAGCAATACGCGATTTTTTAAACGTGATCAACAGAAAATCATTGGCAGTAACGATGTCGAAAAGCATGGGATGATTGTACTCGAACCATTTGTGCCATCGTTAATAATTTATAGAAAACTCATGAGTGCATGGTTTTGAAACGAGTTTAGAGGCTGGGTCTATACATGTGTAGCGCTCACACCTGCTTTCGTGAACAGACCTGCTCATGAACCTTGCTGTTCAGAGGTAACATACGATTCTATGCTCACACTCATGTTGTGGACGCCATGTTGTTCATTTCAGAGTAAGAAAGCGGATCACGAACTTCGTACACAAGCCGTGGAGTACGTGCAAAATAAATCCCTAAACCAACTACACTGCAACAGCAAGGCTCATTCCAAGTTACACCATGTATATCCGTTAGGCGTTTGGCCTGATTGGGAGAGCTATGAGGAACTGTTGGATGAATGGGGCCCTGTCGGCGACTTTACCGTTTCGCTAACCGATCTCATTCCCAATCATACCTACAATCTTCACCTTTGGCCAGTATCTGCCCATGACCCGAACAGTTATCAAGTGCTGGCCGTACGAACCAGTAAGTCAGCGTACACAGCTACAATCTGCGTAATTTGAAACTGTTAACACATATATATTATGTATGGGGATGCGTCATCCAGTTTAGTTCGCTAATCGATTCAGTTGTAGATTGTTTAAAGCCATACCGTTTACGGTAAGCGATGTTTTGGGGCCTGCGGATTTTTGGGATGTCGTGTACCTTTCCGCGACACACGTCACTCGCGTTCTGTTACTCCTAAACTATGTGAAATTTTAATCAAAAGTAGTCATGTTATGGACAAACTGAAGTGTAAAACCCGATCGATATCGGAAAGTTCAAGTGACTTCAGATAAGTGTTAAAGATTCAGTTTTCAAGTTTACAACAGTACGATGTGAATGTTCTCAGAGGGTTTCCCCGTTGATCAGTAGGTCAAAGTGATTGGCACAGACTTTATTTGGAATATTTGGTTTCGCTTACCGGTGATGGTCGATATTTGCTCTTCACTCATGCAAAAGATCAGCATACCTGCTTTTCAATACGTGCTGGTGATTGATTCGGTAATGCACTTTTCTCAGGTATCTGAGACACCACACCGCATGCACGTGAATAGCCATGGATGACCTTGACGGAAATTCCTATGACAGATGAGTGACACACTATTGGACTCGTGATTATACGCGCCGGTTTAACCTGATTTCGGCCATTGAACCTAAAATATGCAACCAAACGTGAAACGGTTGATTTGGATAACGAAAGCGTTATATCAAAACTCCGAGATCAGCAAAATCTCGAGTGTGTTGAGATTTTCATTTTTGAGCTAATTAGTATGTTTTACTATTTTTAGGGTTATACAGGCTCACCTAACCATGGATGTTCAGTAAATATTAAAACTAAAGCGCGCTGATCCCCTTTTTAAGTTATAAAGACTAGTCGAATCTTTGAACCACGATTTTCCGATACTAAGGCAACCTTTCATTACCCATTCTTAAGCAATACCTACTCATTAAGTATGGCGTTTAATCATAATATCATACTATCGCCTAAACTGATGTATCATACCTCGCGCTAATTGTTTTCTACAACGCCAAAAGGGTACACAGTTAAACGATTGAACTACTTGACTGAAGAAACGCAATAAAAACGTCTGGTGAACGAAAGATTAACAGTTTAAAAGGGGTGCGATCTGTCCGGTTCTACTGAGTGACAGCTATTCACCTCATGTATGAATTGACAGTCAGTTTGACCGAAAAATGGAAGTTTCTACATTAATGAATCTATTAGTTTGATTGTGTTACATCCATATTTATTCTTGCTCACATGGCAATTCCGAGATGACTGTTGTTGCTACTTACAATAGGAAGTTGTACATTCCAGTCGAGTAACCTCTTCGCTAAGTGTCAACCCAGTAAGACACAATTAAAACCATTCTTAGCTAAAGATGGATAGAACAAAATATGTGCATTTTATGATGAAGCTCGTTAAACCGTTTGACAAAGGTTTTTCAAAATTTCACACTGAACTTATCAATTGTATGCTTAAGAGAGCAGACGATACAATTGCTATTCATGTCAGTTTTGTCCAAAACTGAATCTGTTTTTCCCAAAAAATGAAAGTACCGGCTTACATAGAATATTTTTCATATAAGTTCATACTGCAGAGAGGGTGGTTATATGAAAACACTGCTCTGCTATTTTACCATTCAGTTACCACCGAAACCGACTGCAATCTGAAACTTGTCAAAGCAACTCAGAGGGAAAGCCACATCACATGGTCACTATCCGAAATTCTTTTCAAAGAACTGTTGGGACAAACGGAACTTAACAATTCGCTTTCTTTTTTTGTGGAACTCGAAAGGATTGGCCGACCCTCTTTGGAAGGGTTACGGGATTCGTGTTTTGTGCAGGGCTGTGACGTAAGTTTCGCTTTTTTTTTCGGTTAATTCACCAATTGACCTATTTAGTTTATCAGTTTTAATGAAATCTCACTCCGTTTGGTTGAACTTTCCTTATTAAAACCACATCTGTGTATTGGCAACATGAAGAAACTTATTTGTGTTGTCTGTTTCGGGGATAAATTATTGCCGAAATTTCGTCGTCTCTTATACTTCATTTATGACTAATGGTGATCAGGTGACCTTTGTTATGTCGTATGCTTGTATGCACTATACAAGCTGATTATTACAAAAATAGTTAATAAACTCCTGTATTTTTCTAAAAAAATTTCTGTCCAATCATATCTACTCCTCATTCGAAAATAGAACTATCCTTCGTGTATTCGTGATGCCAGCCTTTCCCCCAATGAACACGTGAGCTGAACGAAAGTATGAATGGAGAATGTAAATGATCAGTCGTCATGCTTGCTTTTTGAGTCCAGTTAGATCGACTTACTCCATCTAACATGCACCCGTAATTATTCATTCCATACGCAGCCACACTCCGTGACGTTTAAGCAGTCCATGTTCAGCAGGGATTTATTGCAATGCCCTTATAACTGTGCTGCAGCGATTGCAATCAACTTCAACCGATTTCAGTATGCCATTGGCAGGTGGCACTTCACAAAAATCGATGTTGGGTAAATGGACGTTACGTGTTGATGAGACTTTGCGTTCGTGGTAAGCACGTTTCGAGAAACACAGCAGTTTCATTGACCTCTGTAAGAATTACCGGCTGGTCGAGAAGACATGCTCCTTTTGAGGAGGATCAAATATAATCCACGTTCGTGACCATAATCTGGGTAACATTATGAATTCTTAGGCATCCTTCCTCACATTGCTACTTAGGTTTACTTCTTTTGAGGGGCACAATAAACGAGACAGGACTCGTCAATGTGATGCTGTCGATAGTGCACTGTGACGTGGACTTGAATCATCCGGACAGATACATATTTATTGTGCACCATCACAGTAGATGGTTCCATGTGTGGAAGACTAACAGCCAGACATCTGCGGTGCGCTTTACCTCCCATCTCTTAGGGCGGTGGCTACTCATCAGCTCACTCCTGTGCTATGCGCCATTTTTTCTGTGTATATTAGGCTGACCCTGCACATTTGGGTGAAATTAAAGCGATTGTCGATGACTTTTTTTATTTGCGTGCTTTATTCCCTTTTTTCATCTGAATTCCGACTTGCGAAGATTTGTTAGCCCTATGTGTAAATACGTGAATATTTTCATCCAAAAAGGATGCCTTCCTTCTGTATCCTGCAAAGACCTAGCTGATAATAGTTAGTATTGTTCAATGCCCAGATGGAATATACTTTCTGCCTGTAATTGTGAGAAGGGTAATCGTTTGAGGTCTATATCGATTGTATCGTTTTGTTTTCCCGAATGATTAACCTCTATCACAGAAATGAGGACGGCGAACAGAGTACGACAGTTAGGTCGAGGTCATTGGTCGTTAAAGTTGTTTAATAGCTGCGGGCGCTTCAGAATTGCATATCATACACTTTCATGAGCGGACTAGCACGACTCATCAACCAGTATGCCATCAAGATCGCTAGTATACGATCTAGGCAGTTCACACGCTTCACTGACCGTAGACGAAAATTACGTTATTCAACCTCGTGTGTCTGAGCCACATTAACCAAGCAGTTGGATGAGAAGAAAACACGGCTGGTTTGGTTCATGAGGTGGCTGAAATCTAGAAGATAATATGTGAAAACTCCAATTGCCTTACCTTAATTACAGTACCAGTTATCAAGATGCGTCAGGAAGACTGAGGTTATCGCAGGTCTGTGGTAAAACAGACGTAGTAATTACCTACGGTGTGTTGGGGACAGATAGAAGGATCACAATGATGTTACAAAGTCCTGACATGAGGACTTCAAATCATCACCTCCGTAGTTGATAAAATGTCGAAAGAGTTCGAAATAGGACCGTGTTAAATACGTCGTTCACAAGTGAACAATGTTGACGCACGTCTCGAATTTTGTCTTTGAGACGGTTTTTTCATATCTTTTTACGTTATAACATGGTGGATACTGATCGTTGTTATATTAGTGTTCACATTCTGTACTACTTCTTACTAACGATGTCCACAGAACGCCATTTCGTAACAAAACAAACTGGGATTATTTATATTGCGATTGTCATCAATTCGATGCTTGTTCTTTTAGTTGCTTGGGAGAATGTACGTAGTATTTTGAACTGACCTTCGTTTAATAGTTTGCGCAAAGATCTACGATGAGGTTATTCAAAATCTTCTAAGTTTGGTTTTATATTCCCTTTTTATACTGGACCGCGGTGTTTGAGATTCTGAGGCATACATCAGTGTTTTGTATCCTTATAAGTTACGTATCTAGAACTTATAACTTACAGTGTTTCTAGTTAACGTTGTCACTTCACATATGGTTTCTTCATCCTTTTTCGTTCGAAGTTTCGCGGTAGAATTTTTTCAAGTAGTAATGATTCTGCTGGAAACTGAAATCGAAGACCGTTCGTTTAATATTCTAAACCGTTTTGTCAGAGTTGACGATAAACAGAGATTTTGGTTTTCTTTGTACCGTAAACCAACCCATTCTAGTCGGTATTTCAACTTCAACTTGGTGTGAAGAGAACAGTCCGCTGATCACTTATCAACAGAGTTAATAAGATCCGCACCAATGAGCTCTCTAAAACAACAAAGATTTCTCACATTAGAGAAATGCTAGCCGCCAACCAATACCCAAATGCCCTTATTGAAAACAGCATTTAGTGCACGTCGACTGAGGGGGAAACCAAGAACCAGATCTTTCCAGTCAACTGTGTAAATACTGTGTTGTGAGCGAACATCTGAAAAAGTTCGCTCCGTCCACTCTGATATGCCATCTGGACCGTATTTCAGCTAGATAATACCTTAGGACGACTGATTTTCTATTCTAAGGATACAGTCTCTATCGGTGGCCAGACAGACTGCATGTACAAAATCAAATGCGGTGATTGCAATGCTAGTTACAAAGGAGAGGCAAGTAGACAATTGTAAGTACGTGTTGCCAAACATAAGAAGTACACGCGGCTTCCTCCAAAAGACGCACTCCAACTTCAGTAAGTAGAGGAAGATTCGGTCATCGCACTGTATGCACTATCGGAGAATCACAACGCATGTTTTTGCTCAAGCTCAACTAATTCATAAAAGTCTGCCTTCCCATACGGAGTGATTCTGTACTTAAGCTGTCATTAATTACACCCAACGCGCATGCGTCTACCTTAGTGATCGCAAACCCTTGTCTGCATTGTGGCATGAATTGTTAACCGATGCCAAGCAGACGCGCTTTATCTATATCAGTGTCACTCTAGGTTGCTAGGCCAAGAATCCGACCAATCTGTTCACACATAACACAAATTGATCTAACCACGGCAGATCCCATGTGACCTGTGCTACTTTGTTAATGTGACTTCGATTACAACACTCCTGAGGAAGGCCATCCGAGGTGGTTGAGGTGTTGAGTATTACTACTTGCTCGTAACGTTGTGTTCTTCTCAATCCATCTGTTAAAAGCGATTCTTTCTCCTCTTACCTCACAATGGTTCTAGTTGCAGTTACGATTTACCTCGTGTTGTCAATACTCTGGCACTTTCTCAATGCGTTGCTTTTCGTGATTGACGAAAAAGTGAACAGGATAGCTTGCAGCACTCACCCAGCACACACCAGACCTGCGTATAGTGTACATTTTCGCCTTAAACATGGTGCACATAGCCATATTGGCTGAATATCCACTCATTCTTAGTGAATAAAGAATATTTTGCTGTTTTTGCCTGTGTTGTGATGACTTTCGTGAGACGGTTGACTCACTATGAACCAATTGAAGGGAATAGGGAAATAGCTAGTAAATAGTTCGTAATCGGACCACGCAGTCGCAGACGGCTCGCATGGCAACTAGTTTTCTTCGTCCTCGATTCTCCATCTTAACTTTTGGCATATTGTGTATCAACTCACCCTGAGAAGAATGTTGACCATGATGGACTTCGACGTTAGGAGACCACTTGAAGTATTTTGGATTAAGACGTATTAGCTATGGAGCACGCTTAGACTGGGTGATTGAACGGTGCTTCTGGCACTTTTCACAGTGGAACAGAATTATTTCCACTAACTGGTTGTCACTTCCATCCAGAAATTCGTATGTTGGAATGCACATACAAGGGTAAGCGAATCATTACTGCATGGGTATTTCGTCATTAGAAGGTGATGTTAATTCTGTCTAGGTGTGGGCTGTTCTCCAGTCAATTAAAAAGAGTGAGATAGTCTTGCTTGGTCATATCGTGTAAGGTTATACCATGAATACGCTTACTCCTGATTCTGTCGGACTGGGATAACCGCACATAAACATGTACTCGATAAACTACGATTCATGGATCGTTCATGGCTGGTTTGAACCGGTTAGACGATGCTCGATCTATCCCTGTAAAATCTTTCGTCCAATATTAGGCTTCTGGTAATCATGACTTTGAAGTGCCACGTATTAATTATATTTGTACTGTTTAATGTCTATTTTTTGTTCACTATCTAGTGAAATTGGAACATTATCTTGGTATAATTTATGAGATTCCATTTTTAAACACTTTAATTAGGAGGGAACGTTGTTAATTGTTCACCTTACACTTTTTTTTATGTTGTGCGTCACTTCTAACAAGCTGTAAGCTGAATGCTGTTGAATTATTCAGTGCTATACCAGAACGATTGAAGCAACGGGAATACAAACCTATGATGTTGCGGTTAGCAGTAATCGTCATCATTTCCAACTTTTAATCTTGATTCGTGTCTTCTTTCGGCCCTAAACTACTGTTTCATCCACTGTGCTTACGTTGATTATGTTTATATGACATTTCCGTCACAGTAAATCAAGTTTTAAGGTCATATCAAAAATTTTCGTAAGTTGGGCTCGTAGTATTGGACCATTTGCGAGATTTTGGGATCTCAGTTTTTCAGTTGTTCATAGCCTTTGGTACATGCTTTGTCTTTATATTCCTCTTTTAGACAGTCTACGATGCTCCACAGTTTAGGCCGCAGTCAATCGGTGAACCTCAGAGAGTGTTATGTCTGAGTGCCAACACACCGTTTGATTTGTCCCACCGAGAACAATTTTTTTCCGCCTCTTGTCTGCTACCTTGTCAAGTTTATCAATTGACGGTCTCTGTTCGCGTGAACAATGTGACTCGATCTGACTTGTTTTCATGTCAACGCCGCGTAATTCGTGAAGGTCAAGGTGGGTTGATCACTCTTTGGTCTGCTTCTTCCAAGTTTGACCGCGTGTTATGCAGTGAGTACTGTTTGATACTTGTTTGGTTTTGAGAGAAAACTGAACTCGGACTATAATATGGACTCGCGTTAGCACAGCAGAAGCCTGCTCAGTCAGCACACATCGGCCACATTTTGGCACTGAGGTGATCAACGCTCTTTTGCGGATTATAGACACCCAACTCATCGATCAACTCGTACGCTTTTAGCGTGCAAAAATGTGTTCTGTTTTCGTCCGTAGTCCAGTTATTTTCCAGAAACAGACGACGTTCGAAATGCACTGTACTGACAGAGAATGTTTCTATGTATTTTGTCTGTGGTGTCATTTCAACGTTTTCGCATACAGTGAATTTCGTAGTCCCGTAGACTTTTGAATCAACCTCTTGAGAAACGAACCACTGTCGTTGAAGCTCGCCAGAGTTCGAACTTCGGCGACGACTTCATGGTCCAACCATGTTTACTACTGTCGTTGATATCACATTAGGTACGATCGAATGTTCATATTTAAACGCTCAGCCACATTCACTTGTGAGTAGTGCTCGGGTTGCCCGATCCCATCGAGGGAAGGCACGGTGACTGTTCTGTTAACTCCAGGCGAGCGTTTGCATATGATAAATCGGTCGTGCCTGACGTGATGTGGATGGTACAGTAGTCAACTAGGTTCCCTCATGTACTCGTGGCCATAGCTCTAATCTCCGGCCCCGCTTGGGATATGCTCTACTGACAAGCTCGAACAAGGGTCAACCTTGGGTATAATAACTCTTTCCCAGAGATGCCAGTTGGAAGCTATATGGGAACACGGACATCACAAACTAATAAGCAAAATCTCCTACTATTCATTGGCATTCAAGATAGGTGTAAGATTAGCTTCGCTGTGTGTATCTACACCCGTTTAACTGGCATTTTCGGCTTTATACTTTCTTCGTTCATAGAATCGGGTATTTCATTTAGGTAATCTAGATTCTGTGAATACCAGCGTGTTAGAATTCTGTTAGCCTGTGAACATGACCGAATTAACTCTATCCAGAGGATGTTTTGCTCCCATAATATGTCTTAGTAGGGCATAAGCCAGATTCCGTTTCTGACACTGTATTCTTTACCTGCACTAGTTGGCCGGAAACGTTTACCGCTATCATCCAACTGATCCAGTGAAGTGTTGTGACGCGTCTGACACTCTAAGGTATTTGTGTTTGCATGTATGCAGTACCGACTAACGTTTTTGGCATAATAATTACTGGCATATTCCATACCATGATTGTGAAACTAATACGTTTCAGATTAATACACACTTTTTTATTATTGTTATTACCCTACCGTTTGTTAGCTGCACAACCCAGTGCAGATTCGTTTGCCGTGACCGCACTATCTCACGAACTAGTGATGCTTCGAATAAGTGAACAACAACATTCCACTCACGATTATTGTGCACCAGTGGGCTATGCACTTGATCTTCTTTATCGAAATATGCAAACATCAGTGGAACCTATGCTGTTCACTGTGGACGGTTTGCGTCGAGGTTGGCAGTTGCCAGTTAGATCGATTCGTGATACAGACTCGTATCAGTTGGTGTTGCGTCATCCTGCGGGGATTCTATCGGGAGAGCTGCAACTTGTACCAATAAGCCATTCTACGAACGCTCAGGATCAGCTGACAAAAACTGCTACGATAGCTTTTCGCAATCAACCCGATGGTATGTCTACCTTTCATCTTATTTCCTTGTGATCGTTTTTGTTTTGGAACACGTGTGTGTGTATGTGTGTGTCGTTAGCCAATTTTGTTGTTGGAGGACTTGATCTACTGGTCTCATTTTGACTTCATTTGTGTCATTGGGACATCTGCTTGTCAAACTATTGATTTATTCACGTACTGAAGTCGACCTGGCTCAGTGGTAACAATGTGGACCATCAGCCACACGGTTGTGGGGTTAATCCCCGTTTACTTCAGCCATGCGGTTTAGACTGTAACTTGTGGAAGCAAAAGTCTTGTGTTATAAAGGCCTACTATTCAGCTTTACTGCTCTACATACAATCTCAACGGTAGACCAATGAATGCTCGTGTGTCAACCCAAAACAACGGGGCTGAACTACAAAATCGGTGTTGTACATAATCATCGTCTTTTTATCAATAATCAGACAGATTTGAAGGCGGTTTTCATACTACTCTAAACTGCCGTTTGTTACGGGAGGTTTAGTTTATCAGATGGGCGATTGTTTCCAATAACCAGGCCCGTCCCCGTTTAGCAACTGCACGCATTTGTCTGAACCATTAAAAGACATTATCCAGAAGCTGGCTGTAGTTACATTTTATTCAGCTTGTCTTACCAGTTTCGGAGCCGGGGTTAATCCCTTTGCTTGCATGCGGTTACGCCATACTAATGACATACAGATGTATGTAAACATTTCTGGCTTCCTTCAACCTCTAACCTCCAATTGAATTCTGTGATGAGCCTTGATGAGACGAATCTTTTTAACTGCGTGCTTTCTGTTGAGTTACTATTGGATCATCTCTTTTGGTACGCGCTCAATCGCTTGACCCAGAACCGAGAAAGAGAATAGGTGCGGCAACAGCGTTTATTGGGAGGATGAGACGAGTCAGAATTAGGCCACAGAGGCTCTAAATTTATAGGGCGAAATGAGTACCATACATGGCCGACAAGATGCGTAGCAAATCAGTCGAGACGATCGTATTTGATAGTCAAAGCGTTTGAACATATCACGTTATAGGGGGCATCAGAAAGTGAACGCGAGAAAACAGTTCAGATAACGTACGGGCGTTCGATCGCGCGGCTGCAGTCTGATTAACTGAGTGAGGTTGATTAGCTGAGTGAGTTAAAACATATCAATTCACTCGAGACCGGATCGACTAATCAGTATGACGTGATTTGTTTTCGCTGCTTCGTTAGTAGATGCGTCTCCTAACAGTTAACTTGTATGGTTTACGTATTGATTGATGCTACGGGGTTTGTACATGCGCTAGGTTGACAAATTTCTTACTTAGCCTCTCTGCCGAAGACTTGCAGATCATGCTGAACGAGGTGAGTGACCGGGCTGATTTGTATGAAATGCGTTTCGCGCCTTCAAAGTGCAAAGTGCTGCTTCAAGACTGTGGCATTTCCACTCCTACTTTCCTTATTGTACGTAACCCGCTTGAGACTGTGAACAGTTTCACATACTTGGGTAACACTATCTCGTCAGCCTGTAATATTACTGATGAGATATCAGCGAGAATAGCAAAGGTATGCGTTGCCTTTGCCAGCCTGCGTTATCCAGAGCGTCGAAAGAAGTTCGGTTGTAGCGGAAAGCAAGGGTAGATAATGCTTGTCTGCGTCCTGTTTTGCTCTGTGGTTCGGAGACGTGGCCTGTTCGCGATGAAGGTTTCAACAGACTTGCTGTGTTTGACCATTGTTGTCTCCGCCGTTAAATGGACTGATCGCGTGAGCAATGCGGTTGTTCGGTGGCGCGTATTCCGGAACGCTTGAGACGCACGATCAACTGATCATCAAATCGCACTGCCTACTTTGTTTGGGTCACGTCTTCTGTATGTCAGCTGAGTGTTTGTCGTACCGGGTATTATTTAATGAGACCATCTGCAGCTGGGTAAAACCGCGTGATGATCAAGCAAAAACAAGGTCGTGAAATAGGATGATCCTGACTGTTCCATTGAGTAAAATGAGTAGGTGTCGCCCACCTGACTGGGGCTGGTTAGGAGCGCTATACGAGATACCAGTGTACCGCAATCAACGACGTACATGCATTCATACCATTTTTGATTCTCCCGCCTACTGTTCGTTTATCACTTTTTAACCTTTTTAGTGACGTTTTCTTCAAGAATTTCTCATGTCACTGTTGAGGTGAGAGGCAGCCCGAATCACAATACTCTCTGGGAGGCTCAAGGTCGTTGTGTTGATGATAATGATGGTGTTGGTGTACATGCGACACTGGGGTATCTCTTGTAGGCGGCCGTAATATCGAATAGAAACGTTTGATTTGGTGTCAGATAAATTCAGTGGATACTCACAGACCTCACAACTCGAAAAGGCACTTCCAGCCAAGTTGCAAATGCAATACTCTCACTTTCACTTTCAGACTTTCGTTACTTCTGCACAAATTATATGTTCGGACCTCATGATTGCATTCGACGTAGTTGCCCTTAATATTTTCTTTCAGGAAGTTTCGATGACTTATGCGAATTTGACAAAAACTTCATGTACTTAGTCGGAGGGATAGTAGGCCTGCATAACTTGAGCATTCTCTGTTTGAAATGGAACTCTCCATAGAACACTCAACTATTTTAGTTTGTACACCGCCCACATTCGATCACAGTCGTTGCGTTCAGATAAGCCTTTCTGCCGGTCCACTTCGTAAGGAAATACTAGACTCGAGTTTCGCTCTTATTAGAGGTTATCGTTAGTGCATACCCTTGTCCGAGCCGGAATTTGCATTCCGACCCCCATGTTTGTAAGACTAGCGTGTTAGCCACAACGCCAGTAACGTCGCACTAGACATGGCTGATCAGTCATATTTAAACACGCAACCGCAACCTTGTGTGAATGGTGTTCAGGTTGCCTGATCGTCTCGATTGCAGACACAATAAGTGCTAGTTGCAATCGATAACCCTGCGATCAGGAACTTCTCAATTAGGTTGAAGCCACGGACTTAATTGAACCAACTGATCGCGGGGTTATCGATTACAGTTTAACCGGATGGCTAATGTCTGCTATGGAGACTATCGATTGAAAGGCTTATCTGAATGCGAGGACTGTGATCAAATGTGAGTGATGTTCAATTTGAAATAATCAAACATCCCCGAAGTTCACTGCAAAATCAACTAATCTGGATCACAGACTGTCACACAGTGAACATATGGACTTCTTTACTTTCTAGGACACCATGTACGCCACGTTGTACCACCTAAATGACAATGGAATGGCTCCGTATGGAATGCGTTCCTCATTTTGAACATGTGGAATTCCGTTGGGTCGATCCTAAGCGTATGCTTTGTACTGCAAGCCCATTTAAACTGTTTATTTTTTCTTCCACCTGGGTGGTATCATCTCATCAATGGACGACTGTGTTACTGATGAGGTAACTTTGATAGTAAGAGGAGTGAGTTCGTCAACTGTGCTCAGTTATTGTGAAACAAGGACATAGCCGTTATTTGAAGGTCCGAGTTGTGTGCATGTCGTCGATTTTCTTCCACTGTTTGGATATCTGATCGATGTTCTTCCTCCTGCTGGTTGATTTTTATCAAGTGAGGTGACGGTTTGAGCAACGTCACCTAATATCCGTCGACGGGTTTTCAGTGGAGCTGTTGTTTCGCGCCGTCTACTTAGTAAACATGTACCATATCTTCAGCGCTGTTATAATATGTGCGGTCACCGACGGTCGGAAGCAGTAATACGATGGCTGTTCGCTGACTGTGCAGATCTTTCCCACTTTTCTCAGCAAGGTCGTAAGGTACCGCCGTTCGATCATGCACACTGTTGTCTGAAAATTTAGAAATAGCACGGTGTCACTGTCGATGACGTTTGTTCGTGTAAAGTGGCTTACCAGAAATATGTCGCTTTTTATCAACCAGTACACCTCTGTTGTTTTGACTTACTGATCCAGTACTGGTAATTATATACGTACCCAAAAATACGCGTTTTATCTGTCTCGAGCAGTGAATAATCTGTTTCTGACTTATCAGTGGTTGACGGGTATCCGGCGTACTGAGAATCAATTTCACAGCGATTAAAAGTGATGAACATAACAATAGACGATGAAAAACACCACTGATTCATCCTCGAACTTCCGTATACGAAGATCGGGTTTGCTTAGAAATGAACTTGAATGGAAACTACCTCACGAACGGCTAGTCTGAATGCAAACGAACCACAATGTATGTACTTTTGTCGGGTGTTTATCGTACACTGTACAGTCGTAAGAAAATAGGATAGTTGTCTACAGAAGATCCCACGATGACGTGTTGAATACCTCCATGGTTGATCACAAAGCATTTCACTTAGACTAATAAGTATACGATTTTCGTACAATGTAAACTCGCAAATAATGCGTGAAGATCAATAACACGAAGTTTTAGGCTGTGTGCTCGATTGAACCGTTTAAGAGGTGAGGCGCAAATGTTTCTTCTCATGACCTTATTTCGTTATAATGCCCAGAAGCCTACCAGACAGAACTTACAATTTGTAGTTTTTGTTTACGTAAACGTACTATAGTAATCACCGAAGAAATCTCGGGGATGAAAAACAACCTACCGGTCTAGATGATAGTGTTCAGCCACAGAATTGGATTTTGCCCACTTCTGATAAATCTTTAAATAAAATTACCGAGGAATTGAAGTCAGACTGTTACCCACATCACTGTCAACTACATATTTTAATAATGACACATCGGACTTTGTTATGATGTCAGTTTGTCGTCTGCAATTCGTTCTGTGACATCCGTCTTAGTTCCCTTCAGATACGGACGACAACAACAGATCAAGACTGGATCTAGATTTATTATATACAACCAATGCTAATCAAGTACGTTGGTGATTTGTAGGCTATTTCTCATTTTATGGATCGATCAGTTGTATGTAAACAGTTCTTAGTCAAGTGAATTCAATGGAAAATTTCGTCAGTTAGAACAGAACAATCACCAGGATTGATAAATGGATTGAGAATAACACAACGTTATGAGCAAGTTGTAATACTCTACGTTTCAACCACGAGGATTGCATGTAAGTTGCGGGCGGTATGCAAGAACGCAAATTTTTTCGAATAAAGGGCGTCCGCCTCAGCGTATTTTAGTCCAGAAACGGAAATGAACTCGCAGTTGTGATAAAACAGTCGTGTTGTTTGTATGCGTGGCGGTAATAAGGTACCCAAAAAAATTTGAGGTGAAAATAATTTCACAATTTACAGTTCAAACTTTGCGTAGAACGAAGTGAAAACATAATTTGCCAACGTCGTTTAACAGTTTTCTTCTAAAAAAGCAATGTGGTCAGTGCTACTTTCGTTGAGAATTTACGTCAAACTGTTCATGAAATAACCTATGTATGATACATAGGTTATTCAATCGCCCAGTCAGCTCCCCAATGACATTTTACTGCATAACAAAAGCACACTTTAACCACAGATTTGCTCCATTTTTTCATTCCCTACATGAGCTTATCACCTTTTCTAACCTGGCTTTCTGTTCTTGTGTTTATCAAGAAATAAATAGTGGAATAATCGTCATGAAATGATACTTGCCTTTGCTTCCAGCACCTTCTGCGACGTTACGCAGTCAGCGTTAAAGTTTGAGCAACACATTCAAGATAAGTCACGCCAAGCGAATCAGGTCTCTACTCTCTCATATTGGTTTTGTTGGCTGATCCATTTGTGCTTTCATGGAGTATCGCTGACTTTTGCTAGACACACTTAACCGTACTCCTAAAATACATGATCCACGTGATTAACTATGTGTTTTGTGACACTGAATTTACGAGTCCATTTTTCATAAACATTGTCACATTATACTGGAGCATATCCGTTTCCTGCTCATTATCTTCCACTCGAAAGCCTTTGGTTTGTGGTTCTCCTGCAATAGATCACTTGACAATTTTTAAGTCAGCGAACATTTCGGGCTTGTCTTCTGGGAAATACTAGACAGCTCCTCATTGGATTTCTATTTTTAGACAGCAACTTGAGTTCAGTTGACAAAACAGCCGATTGGTCGATACAGCATTCCATAACGCTTTGTTATTCTCTCGTAAAATGTTACCGAGGCTGGTTTGAGTTTTTCGCTGTTGAGCATAGCATGGATACGGTGAAATGATCAATCATTTGCAATCAACCTGTTTCACAACGAATCGAAAAATCCGTAACCTTTGTGTTCGAAATATCAAATGCTTAACGGTGGGTATCACAAAAAGCAAGAATGATAAAACGAAATGTCATAGATGGAAACGGAGAACGGCAAAATATTTTTATCCCTCTTTTCCTCATAGTTTTTCAATATCCCTTTTCCATTTCTCAGACTCATCAGCTGACTCACTGTTGACTTTGTTTCATAACACACTCATTAAGCTTGTTCAATGTCGCTCGATCGTTTCATCAGCCGAAGGGAAAGGGATGGTAAGCAGTTGGTTTATGTTCCCTGAGCTCAACCAGCCCGTCCCAAAACACGGCCAAGGGCGGATCGGCTGATCTGTCCACAAACTTTAGACTTTGAAGAATTATGCTGAGAAAATGTATAGTTGGAAGACAGAGGCATTTTTTACTGTTTCATTGCCGTTATGAGTATCAACCGTATCTGACAGCGTTTCATATCACAAGTGGTCGGTTTTTCGAATCTCAGCCAGAGATGTCAAACCTCCTAGGCTCCACTCCAGAACTATACATCGATCACCAGACTGTCACTTGCAGCCCGTATCGGCAAAATCAAACAACTCGACGTGACAAAAGACTAACTTCTTTGAGTAGGCTAACGAAGCATGCAGAACGAGATTGGTACGTTGACTAATCGGTGAATCTACTTTTCTAAAGGAAACACCATTGAACCATGTCATTAAAATCACGGTGTGCCAACTGCATTCACGTGTAAACATGATTCCTAGCTCGTACGACTGCCTATCCTAATGGTCTGGCCTGCCAGTTTTCCAGTCCACCTAGTTCTGACTGGCTGTTATGTTGATACTACTGATGGCATGTGCGAGCTATATATATATATATATATATATATATATATATATATATATATAATACCGTATATATCATATCAATTCAGATTAAGAAGAAAGGTGTTGCAGTGTGACTAACATTGACTATTTGCCATTGTGTATTCTATTTGTTGACAACAAAAACTGTAAAGCCGGAGAAAAGTTTCAGGACAACAAGATGTAAATCCTTTAGGGAAAAATCTTCGGCCGCATTGATAGGCTTCTCTGTACTAAAACTGTATGAGATGATACTAGGGTCACTACAACAATGATGCATACGATACACACAGAGAAGTCTAGAGAAGAACGCGTATCGTGAACTGTACAATTCATAGCTCAGATATAATGTAACAAAGAATACAGTTGGAAAGAGTTGGCGTTGTGATTGAGCGTCCTGTTCGATTTGAGTAAGAGATGTCACAAATTAATCACTGCTCATTCTTGACCACTGCTTTCCTACTAAGACGGACTTATCAGCTGGTCCATTTAACACGAGAATTACCTTCTTGCTATATTTCACCAGTAAGGACACCACCGATGCCTACACGTGTCTACGTGAGGTTTGCTCACAATCACAAATTCGGTACTGTTTATTTTCATCACCCTTGGTTTTGATTGTGCACTCGCATATGATCGAAGCTCGAGTTCATTTCGAGGGAATCACTGAACTGCAGTCATTCGGGTTTGCAGTAATACGTAGTTCATATCCTCGTCTGTATCACTCCTTTAACTGGCCCCCTTTACAAGTGACCTATTTGACCAACATGCTTTGAACTTGGCATTCTCTCGTGACCTAACATTCTAGTAATAACTACATACCTCTAACCGTGTGATTTCTACGTGCTCGTTTTTAATTTTTATTCAGCCTGTAAAATGGACTGTCTATGGACACACTCCACTTCAGCTGAAGATATTTACGATAGCGTGGGAATTTACGTGACAGGTCAAATCTTCAACAATCATGAAGCAAGGCGGACCCCATGTGAACGATCTACCATTGTTTCTGGTCGTAAACGTACTCTCTGTCAGACCATGTCGGGAATTCTCCACCCTGATCAAGCTGTTTGTGAACTGGATCGGGGATGGGGCATTTGCGACGTGCCCAGATGCAATGATGTGGGTACGTTTTGCTTTCTATTTACACAATATTTTGCCTGGACCGTATTACATAATAGAAGGTACTTCAGTGTTGATTGGAACACATTCTCAATGTCCAGCTACAATAAAAGCACATTGAACATTCTTAATTGAAAGATAAAAGAAAGTGAAGGATGAAACTTAAACCACATGAGTCCTACGTTTAAATTTAAACAACCAACTTCGAAGTGTTTATACGGTGCAAATAAACACCTGACTCATGGGTATGGTTAACATATATATCACAGGATTCCTTAATCATGGCTTTCTATGTTCAGCTTCACCAACTGAATATACTCTACAAATGCTCGGTCGAAAATCGACAACATTCCTGACCTTGAATCCGAACAAACACCAGCACCTTTAGTGTTCTCATTCATTGATGTTCGAGTCCAGAAGGCGACCGTGATCTATAACGAGGAACCCATTGCTTTCCCTTATCTACCATGTTCTTTACATCAGGAAGATATATGTTCAACATGGCAATCGATTAGTTAGCACCCTTAGTACATGGCCGAACCACGTGCATTTGTCCCTCGCTATCGATCTTCCAGGTGTCCTTTACTGAACATTGGGGACTTTTTAGCTTGATGACTTTCGCAAACGCTTTCACGTTCCTCAATGTGCTAACTCATTAAACTTTGCATTCTGAGCACTTTACAAGGTTGACCAGTAAGATAACTAAGCAATCAACATGAAGTTTTCTCAGAAGTGATAATATTTTCACCCTACTATTCTAATATTGGGTTTGACGGTGCACCAACCATCCTTTGCAAGCTGTTGGTTCGCGTGATAATATGATACTGTTTTGTCTGTTCCTGTGCATTCGATATACTCAACGTCATATACGTTTGTAGTTCTGTTGTGCAGGGAGGTGTGCGTTCAAAGAGATTTCAATAACACTCCGTGGGATTAAATAGAAATAACCAAGGCGGCTAAGGTATTTCGAGATGGTCTGAACGTGTCTACAAGGCTGCCTTTATAGACTAGTCATGCTATCCGGACAATATGAGGCAGTACTTGTGCTCGCAATAAGTGCTGGTAACTCGCAGTGTTGATTGTTTGATTAACAACGGCCGACTCGGTTCCGTCAATTGACTAAAGCACAATCTGAACAGCTTGAGCTCAATCACCATCTCCTTGCATTTTGGAACTCTTTGTAATGTCACTGAATCACTCAGTTGTGCCTCTGGGTACGTACTACTCTATCTCGTTAGTTTTCTATGCGGTATTGCCCAGGTGTGGTGACGACACCATGTGAGCAATAGTGACGTGTAGCGACGTGTGTTGATAACAAGTAACCTTCCTTGGTGTGAAGTAGTTTTATCCCACCGGCTAACATGATCCAGCCACGTCCTATGCTTGTCTACTCAGTGTCCACCACACCGTGTCTTATTCACACACCCTTGATGTCGCCTGAAATCGCTGCAGTATGAAACTGATAAAAATCCCCTTTTTGTCATCGTTGCGCATCTTGATACGTGCATTTTTCCGCTTTTGTCCACATTTGTTTTTACCTCCGTTATTTGTTCTGTGATGCGGAATTAGCATCTAATTTAATTTCGGACTTATGTAATGAAAATACTTATTTCAAATTGAACAACACTCACAGTTGATCATGGCCTTCGCATTCATATAGACTTTCCAGTCAGCTTCTTTCGAAAAGAAGCACTAGACTGGAGGTTCGCTAACAGGTTTAATGAGGTCGGAGATTTCGACCTGTCTTGAAAGTCCTAATCGCGAGGTTATCGGCTGGGCTTAACAGGAGAGTTACTGTCTCCTCTGGAGACGATCGAGCAACCTGATCATTACTCACAAATCAAAGTGGTTGAGCGTTCATATATGATAATTCGGTCGGCCCTAATGTGAGGTCAATGGCGCAGTGGTAAACACGGTTGCTTCATGAACAGCGTGTCCGTGGTTCTAATC
>JTDE01001225.1:77000-105242 GCA_014338405.1 Paragonimus skrjabini miyazakii
CGAATTATCATATGTGAACGCCCAACCACTTTCGCTTGTGAGTAGTGGTCAGGTTGCCCGATCGCCTCGAGAGGAGACACAGCTACTGTCTGTTAACTCTAATGAAAGCGAAACTCGAGTCTAGTGCTTCTTTTCGAAAGAGGCCGACTGGAAAGTCTATGGGAATGCGACAGCTGCGATCAATTGTGGGTGATGTTCAATCTATATGAATCGTGGATTCTTTGTGCACTAATGAAAGTGAAATAATACGGTGATTGATTTGACTGATTTAAGCATGAACCTCGAAAAGGCAGTGACATAATCTAAGTTTATTTGGTCTGAATCGGCGTAAACTGGCTGTGCAACAGTCTGCTTCCAAATTCAGTCGGACTCGTCCCAAAGAAAGTGGCAGTAGGGCGCTTGGGTCACAAGAAGGCGCTAACAACGGTAGCTATATTCAGCCATTGACGATGTGTTCTTGTTTGGTAGGCAGGGGATTACTCTGTTTCCGTTAACGGGTAACGCTCGGTCAGTTATCGGCTCTGTTGACCGGCGTACTATACTGATAACTGGGAGGCGTTTGGACATTGATGATTAAGATAACATAAAATTATTACAATCCGGGTAGACTGTAGATGTATTGCAGTCGGGTGAGAACCCTAAAAGCCTGGTGATCATACTAGCATGTTCCAACAAACGTCATTCTATCTACTTGGGTGTTGCTGTGAGTTAATGAAGTATATTAATGATTCAATCTGTACGGTGGCCAAGTATTATACGAGACTAGCCTTGTGAAAAGAGAATGGAAAATGATGTTACGTATTATTACAAACAGTTGATCGATTTCGGCTTATGAGCAAAAGAAGCGCAACGACTAAAGAAACTACTCTACATAAGTTCGTACAGTCCCGGTGACCTCGATCTCGTGGTTTAGTGGGTAATTTCCTGTACTACCATCTGATGCTTATTCACGGGTTGTGGGTTTGATTCACTGGCGTGTGTCCTTTACGCACGCATTTACAACGATCATGAGCCTGACCGCTCATTGCAACAGTATTTTTAAATAACCTGGGCGAAGAACGTTGACCAAAACGATCAAAACTGCTAGCCCAAATCTAAGTGGAATAACCAGCAGTGGTGTGAATACAAGTACGCAATTGATTGTTGCGCATTGCTATCTCGGATAACATTTCTAACCAGTGATTTGCGTTATCACAAGGACCCCAACCGGGCAGGCGACATCTAACTACTTAGTGGAACAAGCGTGACCTCAATATTTCGTAACCACGTCATTGCATGGTTACCACGCGGTTCTACTCAACTGTTAGTGGTCTCAGTAAATAATGCCTGCTGAGGAAAACGCTCAGCTGACATGCAGAATACGTGACAGAACCATCACAGAGTGTGCAACCCGATTAGTTTACGAACTGTTCATCTACTCCGGGTATTCCGAAGGGCACACTGGCAAATGATCGCATTGCTAACGCGGTCATAGCACTTGATATGAGAGGAGTCAACGGTGGTCAAATATAACAAGTCTGTTGATAGCTTCACGGGCTGACCATGTTTCCGTGCATTTATACTCTTTCTTTCAACGGCGACCAGACGTGCTCTGGAGGCCACAGATGACCTTGGCTAGAGTTGCGGGCAGCTTTGATATTCTTGCTGATTGCTTATCAGCAATGCTATAACCTGACACCCAAACATGTGAATTTGTTCAGTTTCAAGCGGTTTGTCTGTAGTAAAAAACCTAGGAATGAGGATATCTGAGTCGTAAAATAACACGACTCTAGCCGATTACAACCGGTTACTTCACTGGATTGATAAATTAGGTGTCCGACTGGGCAGTTTCCGTTGTGTATGAAACAGTTAGTGCTTACACGAAGACTTCACATATTAGGGTGGGCGTTCGGCAGAAAACATTTCGCATTGATGCAACGAGCCAAACATTTTGGGTAACACTAGTTTGACCAATAGGGTGTATATCCAAGTGAACTAAATTTTGTTTGCTGGGAAGACCCAGCGTGGCCTTATCAAAACCAATAATAATAATAATAACAGTAAATAGTAGACTGATAACGTTGAGTGATGCGTTTGCCTAATGATCACCACTGAAGGATACGGAACACGAATTCGCGGCCGAACATCGAAGATTATTTCTCTTTTCTGCACCCCCTGCACCTAGCAGTCCATATGCGTTTGTGTATAACCATTTCGACCACCTCCTGGAAACTTGTCACATCACATTATGGTAGTTGCCATAAGTTTTTCAATCAAAACACATTTTAATCTCACGCTTCACTTTACTTCCGTTCTAGCTCCACTACAATGTGTCACCAATGTGCATGTGTCCGTGGCCAACACAACCGAAATACAAATCCGTTGGACGCCACCAGCGCAAGCAAATCTAGGCCCGGTGAAACTGGCCAAACCGTTCGGCCTGGTGACCACTCTGAGTGAGCCGGCTAGATGGAAGTCTCATGCTCCGAAATGTATTCAATCTGGACTGGTGAGTCCAATCTAGTGAGACACCGAAAAATATATTGACCGCCCTAGAAAGGCGGTTGATGTGAGAAGGGACCACTACTTTCGTCCACATTATACACTTACCGTTAGTGTCATACATCAGAAAACAAATAGCTAGTGCATCTTAATCTGGTTTTCCATCTCGTACGTCGTGAGGAGTTTGGCTGATGTAAGTTGAATGTTACCCACATTTTGCGCGCAGCTTTTGTATGAACATTCTGGTCGACCTCTTTCGAAAGGAAGTACTAGATTTGAGCTTCGCTGATGTTAGAACTCATCAGTAGTGCGCAGCCGTTGCCACTAACGCGCTGTGACAAAGGAGAAAATTTGAGTCTAGTGCATCTTTTCATAAGGGACTGGCTGAACAGTTAGTAGGAATGTGGAAATATCGATCAAATGTGAGTGCCTTTCTTTTTTAGTCAGAATCCTTCGGACAGTTGACGGGTAACGGTGATTTTGCTAGACAGACTGTGGCATTGAAACAGTGTATCCCCAACTGAGAATGAATTGGTTACGAGCTAAACAGTAAAGTTACTTATCACGTCCCGTTTTCTTACTGCCAACTTGATACTAAAGGCAGGCAGTTTCAAAAACTCAATACATCATTTTGACATACGTCGCACATGACTCGGGTTGTTCCACTTTTCTTTAAAACACTGTTCAACTTGGTGGATGAACCGAATACTCTGAATCCTTGGCATACTTTTCAGACGAGTGGCCTTGTGAAGCTGAATCGAATTCCGGGTTCTCATCAACGTGGTTTTGGGCGAACAGCTTACAAAAACGATGGCCTTACTCCATATAATAACGAAGTGCGGTAGACTAGACCATTTCTATAACTCTGCCGTGGAGTTTGTACAATTTGGGTGATTTTTCACACAAGTGGTTGCTGCTTGGGAACGGTCCTCACGAGACAATCGCCGTGAATGGTCTACCTTATTTTCATGCGGTTTTATCTCGTCTGAAAGCGGGTGCTTGGTGGTGTTTTAATTTGAACAGACTAGTCAGAAAACACAAATCACGATATACATTCATTTCGTACATTCTCGTCGGTCGTATGCGTGTGACTGGCAGGAAAACAAACCGACAAGACTTGAATAATCAGTGGGTATGGTCAGATCAATGAATTAGGATTAAAGGTAATCCCATATAAGGTGTGCATCATTTCGCGTAATGGTCTGTTTGTAGATAGAATATTCACATCCGCAGAACACATCGTGTCTGTGGCAGTATTCACATATTCAATACATGTTATCAATTCAAAAGTGTCTTTCAAAGTATGGATATCTAGATTTTGAAGAGCAGGCTTTACTTTTGTTATCTGGCTTTATCAATTAACGGTATTCCTACATGGCCCGTTTTAACAGTGCACGATTCCCCCTATCATGAATTAACAAAATGACTGATTGACAGTTTAAAACCTCTTCGACAAAAGCTATATATGTATACTTTGGGATACACTTTTGACTTGGTACTTAAATACTGTCACAGACACGATATGTTCTGTCGATTTCAATTCTTTATTTACAAACGTACCAAAACGCGAAACGATAGATCTTATATATGACTTCGTTCTGTCCAACTCCATTTGTCTTCCAATTCCTGTTGACTGTTTGAAATGTTTACCTTTACTCTGCACGGGAAATGTGCGATTTTTGTTTTATGGGGAAATAGATGGCATAGCCATGAAGAGCTCATTTAGCCCTGTTTCACCTGATATGTTCCAGATTTGTCTTCTGACTATTCTATTCAAATGACTCTAAGCGACTCAATGTTTTAATTGTTCACTGGTCCCGCATAGTAAACCAGTCACTTATAGCTACATTTTCAAACTCAAGGCTAATCTATAGGTCCACCATTTTCTTTGTCCTAGCGATCATATACTTGGAGAATTATAGGCCAAAACGGTGTTATTATAGAAAAAGTAGAAGAAAAAAACAAATAACTCGATGGTATCTTTTTAAAATTTGTCAGACACATTATCAAATCAAGTCACTGCTGTGCTTTGTGCACCTCAAGAGAATAAGCTTTTTTTTCATGGCCACATTTTCCTCAATTGAAGATAAATTATCTCAGTTAGCTCGAACGACACAACCTTCGTTATCGTCATGGGATTATTGATCAGTTTAGTTGACATTCACGAGCAGTATCGATTGGAATGAACCATTCTTTCAGTTTCCTAGTTATTTCTGAAATTGAACGGATGGATTCGTTTAGAATTCCAATTAACCTTGGGACAACAGTGTGAAAGAAAGATCGGGTGTGTGCGTGTGTATGTAAGACGTAAAAGGACGTTGTTTTATTTTTTTTATTGGGGGGGAGATGAGGCTTTGGATTATACCACAGAACTGCAGACTCTTCGCACGTTTACAGGGAACTTCATTACAATGTATTATATTGTAAAGATTTTGCACTTATGATGCAGTCCTTCGACAGCAGTCCTATGCAAGCTACAGGCGAACGGTACAGTCAGTTAGGGAACACACTAGGTGATAAATCGACTGATTGCATGTTGTATTCTGGAGAGATATTTCAAAAGCCGGACATGAAAGATGGTTTTCTGACATCGATACAAAACCATCATTAAGCTGAGGCAATATCATATTATTTCCCAAGGTAAGCTGTAAGTGCTAACTGATGAGATATCGAGGTGGATTTTCTTATTTACGTGGAATAATGAGCAATTGTTGGAAGGTTCTTAACACTGATTATGATTGATCGTGGTTTCCTACATGGTAGGAATATATCGGTACATTTGGGCGTGTTAAGAGAGAGAGATTATGGGACTTGGATCAACTTGCCAGTTTATGTCAACTGTCCACTAAGGTGAACGACGAGCATAGGCCAGGGTGTTTTGATGTCTAATGCAACGTCCTATAAATGTCCGATCAAAAAGGTGTGATCATGGGGTGGCGTGGATGTTATGTAAAGTGAGATTAAGAACGGAGATGGGATTGTATTTTGTAGAGCATCAGAGCAGATAGTGAGCGATGATGAGTCTTGGGTTAATTGACTACGATTTGCAAAAGTTTTGTAGAAGATAAATGTTTGATGGTTGAGGAGCAGACTCTCCTTATTAATATTGTTTAGTGCATTCTGAGCAGTTATGAGATTAGTCATTTGACTGTTACAGGATTAAACGAATTACACTCATTGTTTGTTCACCACAGTCTGTTTACTCCCACGTAACACGCCTGGCCGGGGCTGGATGTAGCTCTAATGTGCAAACCTTGGTAAGAACCGTGCATCAGCCGTTTGCTGTATTCAAGTCGGTGGTTGGTACCGTTAACGTTTAGACATCTTGAGCACATAGGATCATTGACACCACGGCGTTGTTCAGATCCACGAACAACACTGTAGTACAAACAATTAAACGCTGTATGTGGTCATACTGAGGCCGGTTAAGGCGATCTTCCTCGCAGAATAATGATCTTAAGTTCGTATTATTGTGTATTGAGTATGGTGTACGTAAAAATGGTCAAATTCTTAGTAATTGAGTGCAAACTATTTCTGGAATATATTCCTTCTTGTTTATTTTCGTTACTCGCATCACGTAGTGGCTGCGCAAGACCTCGCAAAAATGGACTACAGAGAAGCAAACTCGTCTAATGGATACCGTCCTCTATGGATGTAATCCTGTCAATCACAGCCTGTTGATCTCCAATAAAGATATGAATTTCTGGTATAAGAACCTACGACAAAATGCGTCGTTTGAACTTCGAGTGACTGCGTTTGACGAAAATGGACGTCTTGGTGCTTCGTGGATTCAAATAGTTTATACAGAGCCGGCCGGTGAGTGTCTGTTTACTTTGCCACCCGCATCTGCCCCCAGATTTGTAAAAAGTAGCATTGTGATTTGCAATTATAATGACAAGCTCGACAGAACATTAGCCTCGGTGAATGCTGTGTTGTGTGTGTGTGTTTGCATGCGGCGTAATATCGAAATAGCGTTCACATATGATTCAGTCGCTACCACACGGTTTGTCTGAATTAACAGTCTAGGTCACTTATGGTTCTTCTTTTCCACAGTTCATTTACATCGGGGCCAGCTAAACGCTAACCGTATAACCGCTTCAAGTGGCATTAACGATGAGTACGTGTTTGTACATGTCACGTGACCGTACCTGTTGAGTGCGACTTCCGGGACGAACGGTGCAATGGGATATGTTATCAGTTTAGGATATTGCTTTGATTCCAGGTGACCAGGACTGCAGTTTTGACCTATACTTGTTTGCACATTTCTAAAAAGCTAGTTTTGTCGTCATTTCGTCAACGCGATGGATCCTTACTGTTACAACCTTTTATTCTCCTTCACTTGATAGACACCAAAGTATGAAGTACAGCCGAATTGCTAATAATCAGTAAATGAACCAGTTTGTCAAATCAATCGGTTCACTACTAGACAACAGATGGGTTATTTAATCAGTTTTGCACGCACAATGTCAGTCGATATCGACTCCTACATTTTGTTCTTAGTATGATTTTGTATTATACACTACGTTTAGAAGTAAAAACGTACGGCTCTCAAAATGCGTGGCGACTGATAGTGTGGGCACTGACTATTAAAATGTTGCATCCATTTTCCGTGTTCAGACATGTCTGTTAATTTTTTATACCGACCACGTACCAAACGTGCACTGCCGCTATAGTTTAGGTGTAATGTGCAAAAATGGAATTCATTTCTTGTAGATAAGTGTTGCATTGGAATCACTAAGACACAATTACTTCATTTTTTTTGTGACCAGAGTGTAATGTAATGAAGAAGTTGAAATATAACCATGTTACACGGACTCTGATTATCTCAGCTTTGGGTCGCAGAATTTGTTTGTGAACCCGTTCGGGCACATAATTTGGATTTGAATCGTCTGTCGGTTCTCTCCATATACTGTTTACACACACAAAGTGGTATTCTCAGTCGGATTTTGCTCTAAACTGTTGATATTCTTAGTCAGGACAAAGACTCAAGTCTGGAGCTTTGGAAGTTCACTTTCTTGACCAGTCAGTTAGCTGGGATGTTCGAATTTTTGTATTAAGTCTTCTTGAAAGCTTTCATATATTTTCTGTTGGTTAACGCTAAAATCATCTATTTTAATGTTCTGCGGATGTAGCTGAGTTTGTTGCACAGCATTTCGTTCAATGTTACTACGTCTTTTATTCATGCAATTAGCGTGGACATTTTAAAAAAATACACATTCACCCTTGTAGTGGAAAGACATGATTTTTATACTGTAGAAATTTGAACTTGGACATCAAGCTATTGAAGTTGCTGGAAACACACAAGTAATTTCTGTCAAAGACGCATCGAAGATGACAACACATCAAGAATGTTTTCCAAGGTTTAAGTCCAGAAAGATGAACCTCTAAAATATCTCTAGTAGGTGATACCCAATTCGTTTGGATGATCACAGAAAACTACTGACAAAAGCCTATTTCGAAGGAACGTGAACACACTTAGTGCGAAAACTTGATGTTCCAGTTAACACCGTGCATACTCATTTGAATGTATTAGAGTAAAATTGTAAGCTTGATCAGTGGCTACTACGCAGTTTCACGGAAAACTAATTTAAGATAGGTTTGTAGATATACTTTTCACTCTCAGTACTAAATAAGCATGTACCTTTTTTATCATAAGTTACGATTCGTGTTAAAAAAAGTATATTTCGCACGATAACAGTAGAAGCTCTACACACAAGGGTGATTAAGTAAACTCTCAACTGATTTCTAGCTGTAGCCTTCTATTGGAGAGGACTGTGGTTACTAATGAGTACTGCTGGGATTTGGTTAGTTTCAAGTAAAAAATCCCTCACACATGATAGTGGCTTTCGCATTCAAGCAGACTATCCAGCCAACCTTTTTCGAAACAAGCGCCAGACTCAAGTTTCGCTTTTGCTAGTGCCCGTCGGTAGTGCATATCCTCGTCACAGCCGGCATTAGAACTCGGGTCATACTTCTCTTGGACAACCTTGTTGACCACTGCGTCATTGACCCAACTGACACTGTCCTTATCGCGACATTATGGATTTGAGTTAACAGGATGGTGAATTTGTCTCCTCTAGAGGCAAATGTGACTAAGCGTTTGCTTGTAATACTTCTATCTTTCTTAATTTGAGGTCAGAAGCTCAGTGGTCTGTACGGTTGTCTCATGAACGCATGGCAGAATCCTGTTTGTTGTTTGATAACCTGATGACGGTTCAATTTATCCTAGTCCTCTGCGACCTGGTGCAGTTAAGTCGCGCTGTAACGGATTGGAAGTGGGTCACTGGAAACTTCTAACACGACAACCTGCGTTGACCAGCCAGAGAGTTCCAGTCATTTTATACTGCACTATCAAGCTGCCAGTTTCAAAAATGACCCTTCAATAATCTGCCCAGTTGCGTGTTGTTGGCTGCATTCACCATGTTAATCACACAACGATTTTTCTTCCCCGAAAAATTTGGCGTCCTATCATGTGACACTATGCGTAGAGCATACACAACTTGAATCACGTTGACAAAGTATGTTAGGCTTGACGGCGTTTTGTAAAGTAAAACCCAGTAGTCTCAACCAGGTTGCGTTCTTTCGAACTTGAATTCTCAGAAGGACGGTGAGTTGAATAACTACTGTAACTTCTGTTTGAAATGGTCAGTGTACGCTTCATGTTTAAATACACCCCCGAATTGGTCATTCTGTTCGGATTTAAAATCATACTACTCCGTTGGTGGTCTTAATTTATGTTCGCAATTTTTCTGGTATTCGTTTTGTACTAATAGTTTAGTGTTAATAATTTATTGTCATTGATGGATACAAGTTTTAACATTTTTCAGTCCTATCTCAATAGAGGTTTCACATACATTTTATCGAGTCTGAATACTCACCCATGTTCACGACATACAGCCAGTTTTTTTAAACTGGTTCTCATTTTTAAACAAAATTATCTGACAGTTCACATGACTTGGCAAGTTAAGCTTACCCATTTTTCCTGCAATGGTGTAGTTTTTGAAAGTAATTAGCAACTCTGTACTGTATCCATTTTAACTCACACGCAATAATATTTCAACATTATTTTCCTTCTGTTGGATACATCTACAGATCACCTCAGTAAGCATTTCGCCTTCATTCCTGAATGTTATATTGCCGGTGATATCGTGACATTTTCAAATGTGTTGCTGTCCATGTGCTTATTTGCGTGCGAACGTGATAATTTTCTTAAAATATTATCTACTTTTAGATTTAACAGTAGTGTATTTTGGATTAGCTCGTTTTTATCAGGCTGCCAATGACATTATGTTTATCCATTTGCCTAACCACTTGGTGATTCCATATTTTGCGTTGCTTTTAACAAAATGCAGTGAAAGTCTACTAACGTGGCTACATCGACCCAAGCACTTTTGGCTTCTCTAACTGTCATTTTAAGGTGGTATTGTATGTGTCAATGTTCTTTTGTTACTGCTACCGATATTTAGAGCCAGTCTTAACGAAGTCACCGGAAATACTTACACATACGTTTTGAATTATATCATTACGTAGACGGTATTTCTTAACTTTATTAAAGTCGAACTTTCCGTGATACGCATACTACTTTTCAGCTTCATGTAATGTCCCAAATATGTTAGATGACTTTGGCGTAACAATTTATTCTGGAGTTTGTGAATCATCAATGAAATCAACCTGTTGCCTACAGGACATCCGAGTGATTACTGACACACGGTTCACAACACTATCATTTTACATCAACATGTAATGTTGAACTTTCTGTAACAGGGTCATCAGCCGATTCAGAATAAAATAGAGCTATATACGAACAGTTTCTAATCCTTTCAGTTCTGATACTCACCATTTCTGTTTACAATAATTCTTGTACTTTAAAGTTAAACGTCCGTCACAGATGAGTACGGACTGTTTTCAGTTATTATTGACAATCTGGTTCCTTAGCTGAATCAACAAAGTTATATCAGGTAGCAAAATTTCAAGTTTTATCTTTTGAGGTTGATTCTCGAATGAGAAGGTGTACTGTCTATTAGGCGGACAACATAGTATCTTGTTTTTTTTTACGATTTCTCTATCTTAGTCATTAAAGCAGTTGCTGAAAGTGAACTTGATCATTAAAGTGAAATGATTAGAGCGATGCAAGTCATGAAGCGATGGGATATTGACATTTCTGATCGATCGGATGAATTAGGTTTTCTCAATAAGGAGTGGTTTCTATTGATGAGTACCGCCCATACTGGTACACACCAAAGTGGGAACAAATTCGGCTAATACTTTACTTCTGTTTATCGCCGTTCTCCGAAAAGCATGTTAACTGTCTAGAGTAGCACAATAAAACAAGTCAGTTTCATGCACACTGTAAAAGTTTCCTACGTAACTAATCAGAATCCATGACGAATTTACCTGTTGGACCATGCCAACGCACCAACATCATCGCTTTGAGACTGCCCATGAGCATGCTTGTAGCTGATAGAGCGGCTGATTTCCAAACGCTTATACTAGCTCTCAGTAACAGTGACTTCCACCTTTTCAAATTCAGTTCTGGCCACAAATAGTGTTTCCTCCTTGCACAAACAGTCGATGTCAAACCGGTCACATTCCCCGAACTTTTTGCCACTTAACTAAGCAGTTGGTTCTGTACAAAAAGATCAACCGAATCGGTTTCACCCAGTTTTGACCACTTTAAACGTGATCTACATTAAAGCACAGACTTCTTAAACTGAAATTCACGGTATACTCGGTATATTTATCTTTGAAGACGTTTAGAATGTCGTGAATGAACGTCTTTTTCAAACGGGATCTTTGCTAACATCACCCGGATTCCTGAACTTCTGAATTTGGCATTCGTATTAATGAATAACTTGCGCATGTGCATTTCGATGAGGTTCAACAACGGCAGCAGTTTTGCCAGAAATGTTCTAAGTGGTTTTCGGTGTAGGACAGAACCATGCCATTTCATCTACAAGTGGTGCTATCGATTTAGAAGTGAATTGTGGTAGGAATGAGATCCATGTTTCTGCGGCACGTTCATCGATCTGGGATCAACTAATCGAGATTGTGAGTCGAATTTCTCAATTTACAGCTAATATCAATTGTAGGGAAATGTACATTTCAAATATACAAATTTGGCTATCATGGACTGTTGCATTTGATGCCTCGGCATAGTCCTATCGGGATTCGTTGCAAACAGATTTATCTGAATGGTAATCTAAAATATGAAGTCAGTTTTTCGGTTACGTAGCCATTGTTAGGAAATCAATCTCCAAACAGATTCAATTACCTAACTGAAATAAGGGCGGACACAACTTAGTACTATCTTATTGATCGAATAGAGTCTTGGCAACCCTTAAGGCTCTTACGATGCAACTGCTTTATCGATCGAATCAAACTGTCTGTCTCATCCGTGTGAGCAACGTTGGTCAGGTGTTTTTTCCCCTTCGTTTTCACACGGCCGGTCGGTTTAATAAAACTCCCTCTTCCACCTCTGTTCGGTTTAAGATTATCACACCAGATAAGCGAGATTTGCAACATTAATTTTCAAAAATGAAACCTGACTCACAGTTGTTCGTTACTTTTGCAGTAGTTTTCTAACTAGATGATGTCTAAGACAACCACTTACAAGGTCACTGTTATCAGCAGTGAGGGAACTGGTTTCACATTTAACGTCGTCCACATTTAATCGTGGCTCTCGCATTTTGAGTTGGAGATCACTCACATTTGATCGCAGCCTTCGCATTCAGGTAGACTTTCCAGCCAGTCTCTTTCGAAAAGAAGCATTAGCCTCGAGCTTCACTCTCATTAGAGCTCGGCAATAGTGCACCTCCTTGCCACTGCCGGCATTAGAACTCCGGCCACGCTTTCATGAGGCAACCGTGTTTACCACTGCGCCACTGACCTCACATTAGGCCCGACCGAATTATCATCGCATGTGAACGCTCAACCACTTTCGCTTGTGAGTCATGAACAGGTTGCCCGATCGCCTCGACACGAGACACAGTAGCTCCAATCGATGACCCCCTCGACTAGGACTTCTCTCCAAGTTGAAATCACAGAAATCATTGACTTGTTGAGCTGTATTTGGTTACTGGTGAGTAGTCGGGGATTTGGTTAATTTTGAGTTGAACATCACTCACGTTTGTTTGCAGCCTTCGCATTCAGATAGACTTTCCAACCGGACTCTTTCGAAAGGAAGCACTAGACTCGAGTTTTATCCTCATTATAGTTGGTCAGTAGCGTATTTACATAGACTTTCCAATCGCTCCCCCAGGAGAGCAGCGGTTGACTCGAATTTCGCGCTTGTTAAAGCCCTAACAAAGCAAGAGTAGACCATTATGGTGCTATTAAGCTGTGTCGGCGTTGTCTTTCCGTGGACGCATCTCAGGTTCGCGATATTACTGTGGCCCAAGCGAGCCGCGTTGTTGTTTTCAGGCCGGCCAGCCGAACCATTACGTGTGAGCGTAGTCCAAACTGTTTCGTTCGGTTCCGTACGGGCGTGGTTGGCTGAACGCAAACGTGCACCATTATGCGTGTGCCTGCTTCAGCAAGCTCATACCCAAACGTGAACTTATAGCCTCGCAGCCGAGCGTCAGGCGAAGTTAACACAGTTTATGAACATCACATGGTAAGTGGCGAATAGGCAAGAAGCCTTCGGGTAGTGAAACGATTTCAATAGCTTTGGTCTATGAAGTCCATGTGGTGGCTTTCGCAAATGGTCCGACGACTAGATTGAGAGATTTGGTAGGTGGTTGGTGATAGTAATCTTCATCGTGATTGGCTGGCTCCTGTTTACAAGCCGAATAATGGTGACGATGTGTGGACGACTGATGGACACTGTGGGTCATTGAATCAGCAAGATCAACTCACTTGCAATTCCTCTCTTTCCGGATTGGCTGCTTTTCGCATAGCGCGCACGTTTAACCTGGAACTGCTTATAAAGCGATGCATCATTACCGGTCTTCTCTGTATTTTTGTGCGGCCGCGCTCCTTCCACAAAACCTCATAGGATGTAAGCTTCCTCCGCTTTCCTATGAAACAGTTTCATACATAGATCTCTTCAGGACAAACATGTCAGTTTAAGGTGAATGAAATAAAATCCGAACGGTGGCCTCAACTTGTACAGTGTTTAAAACGCCTAGTTCGCATTCTCAATTAATTCACGGCCAAACTGAAAGATATAATCACAAAATGCTGTGCTGGTGCACTTGAAATTATTGGCCTTGTATTTCAGATCGGCCATCTCGAAAAATAGCTCATGTTAACCTGACCACGGTGAACTTCGTTTGACCTCTGTTTAGAATTTTCATCCTCATTCCACTGCAAGACAACTAAACTTTACAGACTATGGTTATGTTTTGCTTCCTACGCAGAAGCTATTTTCGGACCAACTGAGCCAGACGCAAAATAGAGTTCACGGTAAGGCTGCGAAATCCGTCCATGTCTTGAGGAAACTTAAGGCACACACAAGAAACAAATTAGGAACCTGTGCTTGTTGCGCATCCCTGTATCCCAGAAAAAAATGAACAATTACGTGGTCACGGTAATTTAATACCCAGACCCTCACTGGTTTAACACATATAACGAAAACTTAAGGACATAGTGTTATATGACAAGCGGTTTCGTTGTGAGTTGTATACTACTCACAAGCGACATTCAGGAACAAAAGGGCAAGCCCCAACTCCAGGTAGACGATGGACCAGAAGAGACTATCGGAGTAGTACGTACGCACTATGAGAGAAGTTCCACCAGGGCGAATGACAACATACTGACACCCAATGTATGTGAATGCTCGCCAACCGTGCAAATGAGTGTACGCGTTTGCGGTCCCATGTTTAACATGACCTATACTGAAGTTCGTGCAATAAAGGGATTTGCAGGCGAAACTTTTTTTGCGGTCACAACAATAGCAGTTTATCTGGGTGACATCACAGAATATTGTGTACGCGCTATGGCAGAAGTGCCACTAGGGCGAATGGATGTTGGGCACTAGATATGCTTAGACTTTTAATACTTCATCACACAATTAATCACACGGAAGCCAGTTATTGTTGAAGGGATTAACACTGTGCATATATATATTGTATGGTTATTGTCACAGATATATATATATATATATATATATATTTGATAACTGATCTCAGTGTGGATTCGAAACGTCACTAGTCAGTGTGTGCCTTTTTTAAATACCATGACCATAGCCATACAAATGGTTCATCCTGTGGATGTGACGCACGACGTTGAATTCTACTTGAGTAGCCTTCTTCAAGGGAACAATATTTGACGTTCTTTACTATTGTAGTAGCGAACTTCAACGGAACCGATTTCACTTTGCTGAAATCGTGTTGACTAGCTAACTTGGGTCAAATGAGGTTCGCTTTGGTCAGGTCAAGCTAAATCATTTTCAGAAAGTACTAATCTGAGACATGATGCTTCAGATTTTCAATACACCGGCATAGTATTTGATAATTCCTTCTTTCAGTCCGACGAACAATTTGTAGAGGATGCTATCTAGCTATTTAAAGGCTACACAATTTCATCTTACTATTCGGATTTTGTCTATTCATTTTGAACTAATATGTTTGTTGAAGTTTAGAAAATCACGATACAACGTTTCAAAATCTAACCTGCAGTGGAACCCGCGATTGCAAGCCGAATTAAACCAGCTGGAACCGACCTGTTCACAGTATACCCCGGCAGAATTAATTATCACCTGTCATCAAAAGACAAACGGAATGACAGGCCCACTCTAGCAACAGGTCCCTTCGATGGACCGTACACCAGCGGTGTGCCACAGTCCATTGCAATTCACACATGCCCCCTGTACCAGTTGAGCCAACGATAAGCACCTGATAACGTCCTTCAGCAATGAACTTATAATGAACCCAACGAGCCATCTTGAACAGCATAATACGTTGTCCCTGATGGGCTGCTAGTTGCGCTCATACACTTACTCGTGAGCTTTTGCTGACGTCACTCGACACACATTGTTGTAGCAACCAACTTTAACTACGAAAGGCTGCACCATAATTCCGCCCGTTGAGGCTTACTCTAACGGCGAAGACAGCGGATTCTCATTGAAAAGAGATTTTCGAAGGAGCCCTTATCCCAGATATGTTTGTTATTTGCTGGCTGTCCGGAAATGTGACTGAATGAAAGCATACTGTATAGTTTTGGTTGATACTTAGTCATCTATCGGTTACCTCCCTGATAAAAGTGCCTATCGTTCACCCAAACAGATTCAGTCGAACACACCTGAGACAGAGGCTTTCTGAGCACTCCAGACACTTAGAAAAACATTACAGCTTTACTGTTTGCCTGCACATTGTTGGACGGAAGCAATAAGTATCGATTGGTAGGCTCAGAGCTGACATAGTATCATGTCAGTCACTGCTCACCGCAAATGCGACGAATGTCTCTTTCTTAATAGGATGAACTTTCCCTGGTTGCGTTTTTCACATTTTATCCGTCTGTGTGTTGTGTCAGGACTTGTTGCCTAGCTGAGCGGAGCGATAGCAAGCGCGGCCGATTAATGGGGAAAGTGACTAATTGGAATGCGAGTGATTTCTAACAATCATGGATAATGGGATGTGAGTGAACGTAGTGAAAAGTGCTGCGAACCTAGAATGATGGTCCAAATTAGCTAATTGATATTAGCTGATGTCGATTATGTATGTGCACGTCTGTTTTTATTCGTGTGTTTTTATCTCTCAAGCGATTGCCAAAAATCACATTTCAATGTGTTGAAGCTAGCCAGCATTATACAAATTTCACCTTGAGTGATATAATCAATGTTCGTTATGATTTTTCCTCTACTAATCACATGCGTCCGTCTACTTCAGATAAGCCTTGTTAAAAATTGTCTAGACGATAACGAGTTTGCTCGTGATCAGTGTGATTTTGGACATTTAATCATTTCACCATCAACGGCATGATCATGCATGGGAAATCGTCTCAAGTATCGAATGTTGACGTTGTCACTCATGTTGGCAACTAACCAAACCGGTTTCAGTAACTTGGCACATTGTGAACCTCAGACAGTCGTGAACATGACTGAACCGAACTCAATCGAAACAAGCTGGTAGCATTTGTGACCGTCTGGGCGTGTCTGTCATGTTTACGATTTCCTCACTGCTTCCGCTTCGGAAAGGTTTTGACAATATGAAATCTGGTCCATCCTCTTATGAGTGCTGTGAACACATTATCTGTTTGCGTTCAGGTGATGCAACTCTCTCAATGAACCTGCCCCTTTAGTGATTTTTTTTGAAAGATGGTTTCAGTAACACCACCTCGCTCGATTTCGCTGCCGTTTACCGCAGCACTTCGTAAACAGGGCTTAACCGAACAACACTATTAGTAGGTGTGTACAGCCGTCCCTGCATGAACTGCCCCGGGGATCACATGTTATTTTCGTGTGCATTCATACCAGACTAGTTCCAACGCGCGCGCTATACACTCACATCTGTTGGCCTTTTTCTGTCTGGTTTATTCTGCCTAAGAGTGTAAACACAATCACAGTACTCTCCTTCAAGCCTAAAGGCAATGCATTCAGAACATTCCAAAAACAGGTTCATTATTCGTTATTCCTATGTATTTATCGTCAGCATCACTGGCTTCTTGTGGCACATATAATCACCTAGGTTCCTTAACCCAAGAACTCGATCCAAAAATATCTGGGTACAACCGCATGATTTTTAGCTTAACTAACTTGCCTCGTCAGTTACCAGGAGATCAGTATTACTGTATCAGTACACGTTGATCGTGAAAATGGTAGAAAATGTTTTGCACTGAACGGAAAAAGAGGTCTTGTGGTCATGTATGTTTTTTTGTCACAAATTTTCGGCTACTCCTGACGACTTACAAGTTTATGGAATTAAACTTTTTCTCTTCAAATCGCATATTTTCTGCGTTTGTTGACATTGGCGTTATTTGATCAGCTCCGTGCAAGCCCATAGACGTGAACGTGACCCGAGTGGAATCCAGGGCACTCACTCTCAGCTGGTTGACCCCAACGAATGACGACTGTGGACCGCCGTCAGAGGTGCTAATTCACTACTATCCGGAATATGTCGAACCTCATGAAGCTATCACACCAAAACCGTTGAAGTTACCACTGAGTATGACTCCTCGCTTGGCGGATTTATTGCCATGTCAGACTTATTGTATACAAGTTCAACTGATTAACGATGTGCGCGCCGGCCCAATATCAGACAAACTGTGTCACAGGACAAAAAGACAAGGTAATCAGGTTGTTCATTTGAGTTTTGCACGATGAACCATACTTTATCCTGCTGTTTTTGTAAAAATGGACAACGTCCCGTTTTCCTTATTACAAAGTTCATTAACCGGTGAACTGTTTATGCACAGGTCACCAGCCTAGAGCACTTTACCAGTAATAGTTCGACACACTTTTTTGGTGAGACGTAACTGTGAAGAATCTAGGTTTCGGCCAGATTCGATACAGTGACAACAACAGAATGCCTAGATGTGAACTACAGAACTGCACAGTACGATCTGAAAGGTTAAATTTGAAGTCCGTCAATATGATGTGTTATACGGAGTCCATAAAATGGTCTATCAAATTGGCTGCCTAAGCAAGCTTTTGCAAACGGATCGCTCTGAAATTCATCATCGCCACCGCTGAGCATTGAAATTGTGTTATAAACCAAGAAGATACCAACTTGGGAAAAATTGTCTTACCGCATGTTGTTAAATGAAGACGATTTTGTTTTGATTTGGTGTGCTTGAATCAGTTTGAGAATTCATAATCTAAAAACATGTTGTTATCAATTTATATTTACAATTCTGTTTCACATGCTTATACAACTTCAGCTTGATAATGATTTACGGTTAACTTCATAAGTTAGTTCTGTAGCCAATATTTTTGGCAACAGACTGGTGGTCATCACTTTTAAAATACTTTTTTCTTAAATTCAACAAACGTAAATGACGTAAACAAGTGAATGTTTACGTTGAAGTCATTTTATTGCATAGAGCCATCCGGAATCGCAATTATTATATTGTCATTAGTAATAATTCCTGTAAAATTCTCAATCACCCCTTCTAAGAATAGTACGTTTCCTCCCACCTTATGGCTAATAATAAGATTTTACCTAAGAAGTTTTTAGATAACCATCTGTTGACCTAATACAAGACTCTTTCGTTTGTTGAGTTAGGGTAAACCGTAAAATGTTCGTGTGCATCTTCTGACAGATTGTTGACGAGTGTTGTAACGAAACAGCTGCACATTATCTTCCGTTAAGTTAAAGATGGATGTGTAAGCTACTCAAACTTGCAGGAATTCGCTGGTATTGACACGGATCATCAGACACACGATTTAGTGTTTGAACCTATGCTAACCAGTACGTTAATTGAGAACAGCTGATGATCTTCATTTTGGGTTGATCTGTGCCTTATGCCATTATGAAGTTGCGTAAACTACTACCCTTTTTTTCATGGTATTCATTCAGAATAAAACTGCAACTATACTTTCCTGTCTTTTCTAGCATTCACTCGTCCACCGACTATGGCGTTCCTATTATCAATTCCACAAAGTGCAGAATTCAAACCCTTACACAACCGTTTCCAAAATTTGCAACTCGAAGAGTTTGTTGTATGCAATCTGCAAGTGCATTTGGACTATCCGAAGACTTGTCCTGTTCACTATCAGATCCAGTATACTGTGTACAACTCGATGAGAACGCATTCCATATTTTTTGACCAAAACGGTAAATCGTTGCTCGTATCCTATTAACGAATATTTGTTTGAATATTTGTTTGACCTGCATCGGACTGACACACTCCAAAACAACTGCGCTGATTGTGTAGAAGTAGTCATCACGTAAAAAAACACGGAATCAGATTACAAAATTGATTACATATTATAGTCACACCGCTATGTACAAACGGAAATTCGGCTGTGTTTGCTCGACGAATTGATTGGCAAACTTCCTAGAACACCTGCCCTCATTTAACCTGTTATTATGGACTTTGAAACAGTTCTTTTCATTCCAGCCTTATCTTCTAACCGACTAATAGTTATTTCGTAAGTGTATATTCGTTTACTTAGCTATACGGTTAAAATGCATTACATACTGCGGAGTGCATTCACTCGGCCTGATGACTTTAAGTGTAGCATTCTACTTCATAAGTTTTTTTGTGTAGATGGGCGTGAAAATGTTGGTAGAACACATTTGTTGTTGCTCTTGAACTACCGTCCGTTGAACGTACATTGTTAAACGAAGGGGGACATCGGTTAATTGTCGGATATGTGACATGGAGAGGTCGTGACTGTAACTCGCAGCTTGCCGCACATTAAAGTATGCACTGACTGAATCTCTACTTGCCCAGAGTGAATGGACTAATTTGTTATTGCTACATGACACTGATTAATTCGTGATCTTTGGTGAATACTTCCCATTCAACTAGTCATCGTCTGATTCGACTCATCAAGCTCATCATGCTGACCGTTAAAAACCAAAATCCAACGGTAATTTGGAATCTGAATAGCACACTACTGTTTCACGATGTCATCACAAGAATGGATGAACGATTCAATGATGGTATAGATATTTCCACTCTATAGGGTGATGACGATTCACTCCATACATGAGCTGCAATTTGACCAACCGGAAGGAGAGAGTAGGTCTTTCTTTATCACATTGTCGGTGGTTTGATCTGCAGGGGTCCAGACTGACAAGATGTATGAAGATGATAGCGTTTATACCAGCCGATAATTCTGTGCATTAGAGTCGAATTCGTCCAATATCAAAACCCGCTGCTTTTGTCTTAACGAATTCCTACTGATTACGTTGTTCATATTTTTTTGAACTGTGTATGGTGCTCAAGATGTACGTTGTTAAATCAGGGCGGAATAGTGACAGGTTTTCTTGAGAATGGGTATTTCCAATAATGTAGAAAAGGCTACCCAGGCGACTGCACCTATGTTATCGTGCAGTAAATCGAAATCAATACCCCCGTGTCTTTCTTTCCATCGTGTCCGAGTTGGGTAATCCGTGATAATTGACCCTGACTGATTGCTTTTGTTCACAAATATACATACGTAATTTTTGGGTGTGTTTGTTACCAGCCAAACTGCTGTGTCATCTCACAGTTCGTTCACTCTGTGTGAGCCTTCGAGCCTCTGCACGAAGCTGTATCAACTGAAGTTTGGTCTGGCAATGTCTTCGCAGCAATATTCAGTGATGATGACAATCGCGTGACCAAATGTGATTATTTGAGTGAACCTATAAAGACGCGGGCGAAACTTTGTGTCGATAACACATGTTGATTTCCTTCAGATTTCAGAGTTAACTCCTTGAATGTTTATCATCCAGATGTGACAAACTGATGAAACCACTAGTTTCAAAGACACACGAGTTCGCTTAATTTCAGCATTAGTAGACCGGATGAGGTTCGATACGCGTGCAGGAATAATTGTCGGAAACAGTACTAGTTAGCTTTTGGTCTTCGTAATTAACGTCACGGAATACACATCAGCGTGTACACGGTCAATGACCGACAGAGAAGAATAGAGGACTGAAATCCAAAATTGCTGGTTACTAAGAAACATTGGTGGATAAATCTGACGACTTGCGGAATAAACGTTTTGAATTTCCTAAAATGACTGGATAATTAGTCCGGCTTTTTTCATGGTTCGATTGCGCGCTGAATATGCCCCAGTTGATCAAACCGAAGTGGTTGGTTGACTTCACTCGAGCTTTTATTCTCGATGACTAACCTGTAAAGTGACGATCGCAGTTCCTGATCCATTGTTTTAAACTCTGTATTATGTCATTATTATCGCACTGCTGAATGATTCGCGTTTTTGTGTTATGTTCTGGTTGCTCAAGGCTTACCTTAATATCCGACTTTCGCGTATATTATTGGCTATACTCTTGAAACATTACAGCACTTCTGATTTCGTCCTTTCTATAAGATTTGGTGCACTGAACATGTTTTTCGTTTCTCTACTTATGTTCCAAACGTCTACCATTACGTATATAATAAAAATACGGTTGAACATTTGTACACGAAAAAATCTACATTCTGATGGAAATTACCAGTGTGCCGTAACTGGTTTAGATTAACAATTCCATTCAGTATTCATTTGTACCTGGTTCATAGCTAATTCACTCACTACACGTTGAGAACAGGCGATCACAGCTGAACACAGAATACACAGATGGATTATAAAACATCATCATCATAGACAACAGTGCATCAGTAATTCACATTGATGCTTAACTGCCACACAACCATGAAAAAGAAAAAACAAACCCTGTATAGGAAGAGAGAAGAAGAAAAAAGGAAGGGGAGGGGACCTAACCACTAAAAAATAGCTACGTCTACATTCAAACATACGACATCAAGGCGCCTACACCTTGCAAACAAACAATCAAGCTGTAGGTGAAAGTAAAGCGTCATCAGCAAGACAGTTTCCTTATGGCTTTCACTTCCCCGCGTCATTAAGTGCATTCACTTCACAAACAACTCGGACGAATAACGACCACGTTTACGTCACTGAGCTCGATTAGCCGCCATCTCACCTAACGTTCCCAGCCACCGACTCCGTGGATTGCGAGGGCCTCAGCCCGGGAGACGAACCCGATCTACAGTGACCAACCCCTTTGTGAACGATTTCATTTGTCTAGGCCAGATCATCGTCTATCCACCTCGCACTTTATGCTAGTCGGCCGCAACGTCGGCAAGGAGTGCTCGGTGTGACAGACGACTAGCTGGTATCCTTACTACGTGACCTAAACATATAATCTGTGCAAGTGTAAGGATTGGACGAAGGAACTGGTTTGACAATCGGTGTTGTTCGTTGCTCACTCATTGGTGCCATCCGATACGAGCGATTGAACGCAGACATCGGTGGTCAAATACCTGAAGACGGTTCACGTTTTCTACTCTGAGTGGCCAAATTTGAAGACCTTAATATAGCACAACGCTCACTATCGCCTTAAGACTCAGGGAGATACTTCTCTGTCGCTAGAAGTGTCCCAGATTAGCGAATATTGTCCCAACCTTGGAAATACGCGCTTCTATTTCATTCCCTGCACCGCCATGGCCGCTAATGCAGCTTTCCAGGTAAACAAACCGGTCAACAACCTGCATGGCTTCATTAGCTAACAGTGAACCTACGTAATCACAGCAATCTTGCAGAAGCACTTTGCATTTTGAGGCTGCAAAGCGCAATCCTAAGTAATTAGCAGAATGCGAAATAGCATTTGGCGTTGTTTGTGCCGCTTGAAAGTTGTCAAACAGCAACACCTTATCGTCAACATAATCAAGGTCAGTCAGTCTTTCACCGGGTAGAAGGTCCACGTCGGCATCTTGTGAGTATCGAAGAAAATCCTCCATTATTTCGTCTATGACGAAATTGAACAAAAATGGTGGAAAGGGACAGCCTTGAGGTACGCCGCTCCTCGTGCTGAAACTGTCAGACAGTTCATCGTATACCATAACGCTCTACTGCGGGAAATACGGTTTGTGGTAAGCAAGTTATCAATTTTGAAGTAGCCATAAGCTGCAGACATAAATAACTCGGATCGGATCAGGTAGCCGCAATGGGTCGTAACATAAACCGATGCATTCGGGATCAAGATTTATATTTCTATCTTACTTTCTGACCCTACGTTATGTTCGTCTTTTTTTGTCTTTTTGTCACTTGGAATTTTTTTGGCAGAATTTGTGATACGCGATCAGTTCCAACTTGGCTTGTTTTATCAACTTCGTGTGCAAGCTTCTGCCCGCGGGTTTCACGAGAGATCTTTCGCACTATCCTACACATCTACGGACAGTTCTTATGAGAGTTCCTGGTCTCCGTGGATGAATCTGTTTACAGGAATAGGCAAGTAAAATTAATAACTTTTTCACCTGTTTACTGGTTGTTGGTAAAACAAATATTTTCGGTGTGAATCCCGTTATTAACTGCGATGTGTCCCGCTTATTGTAATACAACAATGCTGTATTTTGAGAGTCCATTCAGATTCACTCATTCAGATGTTCTGTACTTCGTTCTGTCACGGAAACAGAACCCAGTTGTGATTGCCGTGTACCCCAACATCAAAATTTAACATATTACTGATAATTTCAAAGTAGCGCGGATCTATTTTTGAGTGGTACTCTAATGGTGATATTCGGTCCACTCTTATTGCACTTATTTGGTTGCCGGAATTTCTGATTTTACTACTAACGGTCAAACAGTTTATCTTATGGTTTTCCCCATTAAATTCTGTGTATGCACCTTTCACAATTTACTATACATAATCTAGTCGAATTCGAAATTTTGAATTATAACGGTTCTGTTGAAAGTATCTGTTTACCAAATTATGGGTCTCACTGTCTTTGGATTGGTTATTGTTATTCACACTGTATAGGACGTAAACGATTAAGCTCAAGGAACACTTTGGTAATTGACTTCATTGTCTTATAACCTAATCTTTAGAGCAACATTGTTCGTTGTACGTCCAACTTTTGTTTTGCTGAATGCAGCCCCATTCAAATTGAAAAATCTTTCAATCCACGTCCAACCGTCCACTATGGCTGGCACTCTGCCCGTATGTGTGCAACAGACATCAGTCAGAGAAAACACAAATTCAAACCAACCTGCTCCCCGAATGATTGAAGCCCGACCAGATGATCTCTGCTTCCACGTTCATTGGGACATTGACGGTGGGACTCGTGGTCTAATTGGATTTGCTGTTCTTCTGTTTGGGGATGCTAATCCAACAAACAATCCCAGCAGTGATGTTAGTGAAACAGACACATCATCTAAAACATCCGCCCATTGTCTCCGTTGGATATGGGTTCCGTGTGACAAATGTCTTGGAGAATATTCACTGGTAAGTTCTGGTGCAGCTCTGTAAAAGTAACTTTTTTAATAAGCTGTCGCCTTCCGTTCTGTATGCCGTCTAACTGCACCGTCCACTCATTTTTCCCTGTGTCCTTTTTTCACTGTACTTTTTAAACAATATTTTTTATGACAGAAAAATGCTCATCAGCGTGTATGGAAATCACTGATTGAATTCATCAGACAGTGTGACAACCGGAGCGATTTTCGGTCATCTATGCTGAACATGCACGAGCACACTTCAGTGATGGATCGTTTCGCAACCATCCTTCGCCAGATCGCCTTGCCATCGATGTTTCCCAACGAGGCCAGTGTGAACTTTCTACTGAATGCGTCGCAAACCGTTGTGATACCACCATCGATCCGTTCGGAAGGTGGTTTCCACAGATCTTTGCGTTCAGCTCCAGATAATGAAGCAGAAATGATTGAGTACGGTTTGCATCACACTAAAGTCCAACGAGGTTTTATGAAAATTTACACCGTGAGCGCTAACAATGTGACTTTGACCATGGAACAACCTTGGAACATCTACAGTAGGTTATATTGTGCCGACAAATTTTTCTTTCTATCATAATTTGCTTCGTTCGTACGTTAGAACCATTTATCTGTTAGGGTTAGGAAAAACGTATACAACGGTGGATACAACTCCTCTTCCTTCTGCAATTAGTAAAAGAGGTCTCAGCATGAAAACTTTCGACTGTTTTCTTTTCTTTGTGTAGGTTTTCTGTATCTGCTGTGAACATAATTGAGGATGATCTTTGCTGGTATCCAACACGGAATCGCTTAACTTCAACCTACCCCAATATTTAAGAAGCATAAACACAAAATAACCAATCTGAATTTACTGATTTTAGAAGAGACCCAATTGCGAAATATCTGGACTTCGGTTGGATTCGAATCAGCGACAGAAACAACATACCCAAACGCGGCAAATGCTCTACCAGATGAGCCATGAAACCACGCCGGATGCTCAGAAATTTCACATTTGGACCTAGTTACCCACCCAACTAACTATGTCATAACTAGGTCCAGGTGTGAAATTTCTGAGCATCCGGCGTGGCTTCGTAACTCATCTGGTAGAGCATTTGCCGCGTTTGGGCATGTTTTTTTCTGCCGCTGGTTCGAATCCAGCCGAAGTCCAGATTTTTCGCAATTGGTTATCTTCTAAAGCTGAATTTAATTAAAAAAGTACTCGCTTCATTGTGACATAGCTCATTACAGGGCTATTGTACTCGTATTCAAATCTTGTTCATTTGTATTCACATTTATCCAAATTTTCGTTTATCCGTTTTACTGTCTACCTCATACATCAGTTCCTCCCTCCGAATGGGGCAAAATCTCGGGAACTGCTGTGGTCGGATTGATTCTAGGTGCACTGTTCGTTATTCTTTTGATGACACTTCTATGTCTGTTGGTTGTATTCAACGCTAAACGTCGCAGGCGAAAACGTCATTCAGCCCTTCAACGAGTCGAGGAATTTGAGTAAGTGTTTCAGACATAAGACGGCCACCGAATGTGAACTGATTGGTTACTTGCTCAGCACTTCATTTAGGAACCTGATTGTTTATTGCCCCAGTTCAGTGCATTCAAGGTTGTCTACTGTAACACCCTTTTTAAAAGCACCTACTTTTATCACTTTCCGATCTCACTCTATCTACTTCCTACGATTATTACCCTTAAAATATAACACCTTAAAAAACATCCTATCTTAAAATATCCCCACACTCAATTGCGACACCTCCCTCACTTTTCACGTGCGTACTGATGTAAACTCCAGCACTTAGTTTGCTACTCAGTTGTTAGTCCAACACTGTGTCGGCTCGGATTGTTCACTCAAGTTTGTAAGCGCACACACATTAGTTGCTTTTCCAGGGTTAGGTAAACGTTGATTGGATGCTCGCAGCACAACACCTGGCTTATCACAGCCGGGCAATCTCGAGACTGCCTACCCCCCACCTCCGTCCTGTAACCCTTAAAGCAGGGCCTGTTTTATGTGCTAACTCATCTGGTTAATTAGACTTTCACTTACAGCTCGGTTGTGTGTTTGCAAGGTGTAGGCGCCTTGATGTTTTATATTTGAATATAGACGTAGCTATTTTTAGTAGTTAAGTCCGTTCTCTTCCTTTTCTTTTTTTACTCTCTTCTCATACAGGTTTCTCTCTTCCTTTTCCTTCGTGATTGTGTGGCAGTTAAGCAGTAGTTTGAACCACTGATGTATTGCTGTCTATGATGATGATGATGGTTAGACATTATGGCTTAATATTACAAACTTGACAACTTTAAGGGTCATTTTGGACATCAAATTGACCTCCATTTCATGCCTGTTCGAAGTAATTATGCGACAGATTGTATTTGATTTTACCGGCTTGACAATCGGGATGAGAAATCAACAACAGATTTTTGCACAATGTATCTCTTGAGCACATTTCGCCGCATCTCATCGAGTTCACACTGCAGTTTTCGGGTTCATTTAGCAAAATTCAATGGACTTTATGAAGACAATCAACAAAAACAACAGCCACACACACGTTAGCGGCATCCTCTACGGATGAGCCTGTCGCGGTGATCAAAGTCAATGGACGCCTGCGCCTGCCAGTGGACGCCTGCGCCTGCAAGTGGTCTGCTCTGCACCCCTTGTGGTTTTACTCACGCGCTGCTTATCCAGTGTAAACCTGAAGCAATAAAACCAGGAGGCGTGTGAATGGGGGCGTTTATGTCCAGCTGGTAAATGTTGGTTGGCTAATTGATAGGCCTGTACAAAAGTGAAACCCTCATCTCTCGGAAAATGGAGGAAAAATACTGAAAATACAAGGCAATAATTGGTTCACTGTGGGAATACATATTTTAAGGTTGGACCGAAAAACAGACAAAACACTCGTACAATGCATCAACAAAGCCGAGGAAAAGGGAAAGTAGGTCACATTGACCCAGGTTTCTGAAGGGCAGATTGGTTGATTTGTCAAGCAACGAGGTTCGTTGGATGATACGAACAAAAAAGTAAGTATAACTAGTACAAGCTACTTGGGTCTAACGTATTCGTTTTCTCTTCGCTAACAGTGTGCAATGAATATGTTGATGACTTACTAATCCGAGATGACCAGCGCACTTGCGTCCGGATCGTATCTCCCCAAATTGTTCGATTCAACGACAGCTCTTCTCATGATTTAAAGTCGATATCATCACGTGAAAGACTTACTTGCATAACATCCTGGTGCTGCAGCTTCTGGCCACCAAGATGTCGCTTACCTGCTTTCGGTTGCCCGTACAGTAGCCTCTTCGAAATCTGATAGTCTTACGGACATGTCCTAGCCATCGTGCTGATTGAACATCAGTATGGTTTCTGTTCCATCCGTGTCCACTGGCCGAACTACCCCAGTGTTCGGAACCATGTCCGACCACCGAGTACCCAAGATGCGTCTTAGACATCGCCAATTGAAACGGCTCAGATGAAGCCTGTCCCACTGCTACAATGTCCAAATGTCACTGTCTTACGACATTGAAGGTAACACCATTAAACAGTGGACAAGTAGCGTAGTGCCCATCCTCGGGCTGTGGTTCTTCCAAACACATCCTTCATGACCTCTGAAAGCAGCGTCAGCCTGAAGTACACGAGCTAACGACTCACCGCCTACAGGCAAATCTGTCGATGGTTTGCTACCTTAGTGGCAGAAGTCTGTGTGGCCAGCCGCAGTGTCTTCGTTGATGTCGATTCCAGATGCAGACACAACACCGTTGCCTGATGAAGGCTGGAAATGGCTTATTTGTGTTGATATTTAAACCAGCTTTGGACGTCTCGGTGGCGAAAGCGGTGGCCAGACGCTGAAGTTCGTCTTTGGTGTGTGCAACTGGCGCACTATAAGCTACGAATAAAAGCATGCGCATTGTTGTAGTAAGTAGCTGACTTGGGACACAGATATGTC
>JTDE01001225.1:105342-139214 GCA_014338405.1 Paragonimus skrjabini miyazakii
ACAGCAAGAGGCCATCCGTATGATGTTCAACCTTGACACCAATCTCCGAGTTTTGGAGAGCAACTGTCAACATTGCACCCTGTTTCACGCCAGTGGCAATGTCAAAATCAACAGAGTTCTGTCCGTACGATTGTACTTTTGCCCTCATGTCCACATACAACAGTCTAATCAAGTTGACGAACCTGACCTGAACATCCAAACTTACCGTCCATCACAACTCACGGCTCACAGAATCAAAGGGCTCGGTAAAATCTACAAAGAGGGCATACAGTGGCTAGTTGCTTCTCCTTGATCTACCGAGCAGTAGATTCCATGTCGATCGTACTGCGACCCAACCGAAATCTATACTGTTCCTTTGAAACATTTACCTCTGATACTTCTGCATTGAGTTAGTTCAGGAGGATTCTTGCAACCACCGTTCCGGCACAGTTCAGCAGACTAATGCCTCAGTAACTGTCGGTGCTTTATCTGTTACTCTTACTCTTAAACAGTGGTACGATAATGGCCTCCTTGAACTCTTGAAGGACTGTTTCCTTCTCCCAGATAGACTGAACCAACTGGAGTGAAGCACGTTCGAAAACTGAGCCGCTGTTCTTCAGAAGTTCTAGCAATCCATCTTCACCTGGGGTCTTTTTGTTTCGCAGATTTGCGATAACTCTGCCAAATCTGGGGCGAAAGCAAGTGAAACTTTGACATCTTGTTGTGGCAGGTCACCTAATCAACGGTAGCTGGATGGTTTAATAGGCTACAAAAGTGGTTGCACCATACTTTCCTGTCATCCTCTGGTTGAGTACACGGAAAGCCAGATTCCATGTCAGTTACTGCTTTAGTAGACTGGATGGATAGATCAAAGATTGCTTTCAGCGACATCAATGTCGCAGCAACTCAGTTCCATGGCAATCAGTATGTTGCGGCATTCCGACCGGCCGGTGTTGTATCCATCAAGCAACGTAGACACATTCCATATACAGACGGACAATGTGTTGCATCCACGGGCGTCTTCTGTTGACATGTGGGACCCCAGATTGAGTCTGTGACTCAACACCGACTTATGGGACGAAAGGAACTTCTGATTCAAAAGCTTGACCTTTGAGGCAACAGGATGAAAAGTTTCCTTGGTGTATCCTACTCGGAGCATTTCGTATTAGCTCGTCATTACCAAATAACCAATAACACGTTAAACTTCCAGTTTAACGTCCACCGTACTTAGGGGGTATGAACAAAGAAACCAGCAATAACAAAAACGTCCAATCGTTAGATCTGAATGACACTCACTGCGACTTAGGACCAAGGCAACCCCAGGTTCACAAATAATTGTTTTTGTACACACAACATAGGTTTGAACGGGTTTATCGCGATGGCTTCAGCAAATTTTAGGAACCGTGGGTTGTGGTGGCGCACTATGATGGTGAAGGCTGAGGTCAAGTTCACGTTGTGGCCAGTTGACAGAATGTGTCGGCCGATCGACGAAGCTGGATAGGCTGAAGTCTTAATCAACATAGCCCACCAGATCAAAATAGCACACAAGCCTGACCACCACGCCGAAGTAGCGCAGAAGGTCAAGACCAGACGCAAACATACGTCATTTTGCGTCAGGTACCAGGTCATGATGAACAAGTCTTTCTGTACGCAGGGGGATGGCCTCTATTCATTAATTACTGCTACTTCCGCAAACCAGAGCTGCTTTCGATTTTTTATTGTGTAACTCATCCGATGGGCCAGTATGACAAAAACATTATTAGTTCAACCGATGATGAACAATCGAAAACAGACTGTTAGTCAAACCACCCTTTGTTTCTAACTATAAGTACAATAACCAGGATGATTTTGAAAAACGGACAGTGGGGATGGCGGATGGCTTGTTTGCCGACATTTACGCAAATATTGTTTTAACTTGTGCGTTTGATTGTTTGTGAACCACGAAGGTTTAATTTCCCGCACGAGCTTTTTCTGAGCGCAAAGCCACCTCATCGGTTAATAATGGCTTTAGCGAAGGTCAAATGAATGAAAATCTTGCTCGAGACCGCTTTACTTACGGCGCTGGCAACCAGTAAATGTGGTTTTCCATCGTCCACCAATGTGAATCCCTCCATGCTTGCTACTGGCACAATGTCTGTAGTTCGTTCAATTGCCCAACCACATAACATTCTGATATGTCGCACCCCTCAGACGATCAGAAAAGTGACACATTTGATGATGAATATTTGCAGGGCCGTTCTTAGATGGTATACATTTCCTTTCAAATTTTATCCGGACCAAAGAAATTTGCGAGTTCAGTAGAATTACCATGACAACGGGACTTTATTTTTGAACACTAAACTGATTGAAATATTTGTATTTCTAAAACGGTCAAGATTTTCGCGTTTATATTTTCATTCTGATGGCTTCAGTTATGCTTGATGAAATAAGAGACCGTCAGTCACATAATATCGGAGCACATTATAATTACCCACCGTCTGCAAGCCATGCGTCGATACAAAGCAAACTTGTGTTTAGCGAAGTTATGCAAATTAACGACGTAAATAAATTTCCGTAAACGAGTTCATTCATGATGCAAGTGAATTGATATCATTGACATGCAGAATCCAAAAGATTTTGACTTTCTAGTTTATTTTCTATATCCGTAACAGACGTTGTTAGCAATAGTCCGGTGGCAATGAGCGGTGCATTTTTGTTGTCTATTCAATCACACCTTGGAACTCATCAAAAGTAGTTTAACCAATATCAAGGTTTCTATGCATAGATTGCCAACAAACGTTATCTGTGAGTTAGGCAACAAAATCCTTGAAGTCGACATACGGCCGTTGTTTGGTTATGCTAAACATACCTGTAATAAACTATGAAAATCTATATAACTAATATACAAGATTCTTATGGTATTTTGTCCAGTTCGATCAGTAGAGCATCACGTAACAACCTATGGAGCAGCTCGACTATATTCAAGACCCCACAATAAGCAGTAGATTCGGAAGCACTTCATGGGAATTCGGGTTAGAGGGTCTACCCTAATCGAGCCGGATGGACGTATGAGGTCTGCACAACAAATGTTGTCCCGTTGTTCGGGAAGTTTGTTATGTGGGTGCATATCTGTATCGCAAACACTCGAATTCTCTTGGAGTGTTTCTCAGTTTTCTGATCGTGTTGCCAATCTGTGTAGTTCCATTCCAAGGATGTGACACCGGGGTCTCGTCAGTTTTAGAACATCTTTCGCTGTCCAGTATGACAGATCACAAGAATAACACCCAATGCTGGTTTTCAGTCACTGGGCCTATGCCATGGATTGCAACATCCCACCGGCGTTAGCTTCATTGGTCAATCCGCTGACATGTTCTGCGATCGGTTCATGAAAAATCTGGGTTTCGGTTTTATTAAACCAGCGACAGACACAGCATATCCGAACGCGCTAAGCTCACCACAAGGTGAGCTATTAGGCTACATCTGGAGCGGATTCAAATGTAAACTCTTCAATTCCCTGGCATAGCTTCGTAGCTCGACTGGTAGGGCGATTGCCGCGTTTTTTAAATGCATGCTGTTTCTGTCGCTGAAAGGCCGTAGTCCAGATTTCTCACAACTGAGTCTCCACTAAATCATTGGGTACGTAGATTTCAACGTGGACCTCAAGAATAAAAAACATCATATCTGTGTGGACGTCTTGTGACAATTGGAAGCGTAATTTGGTTGTGCGAGGTATTCTTTCAGACTGATAAGGAGTGCTAATTCACAATAGTCGTTTCTTTTGTACGGTACATGTTACCCGCCTCATCATATTTCTTGTTTGCATCCTTCTGCGTCCCGAATGATTCTGTTGTGTTGTGATACCCTGTAACCACTTTATGGTACATTTTATCACATATCCACAGTACCGTGTCATTGTTGTGCTGATCACTAATGACTCTCAGTCACAGAGAAATCGTCCAACTAAGTTATCACGTTTCTCCACTTTTATGAGTCCCGATTGTTCAATAGGAATACAGGGCAGCAAGCGTTTACGTCTCCATATGCATTTTTCATATTTTAGATGCGGTCGAGAGTTTATGTGCGGTTCAACCGAGTTATTGAATACATATTGGCTAAACATGCGTAAACTTGTCCTTCCTACATTCTCCATATACTTTTGAGCTGTTATAATCGCTCGCATGAATGTTCTAGATTGACTACATTGTTGAAGGTTTGTTAACTTCGGACCGAGTGAATCTTGATCGATACATATTTTTAATTTATAATGATTGATCGCTGCTGTCGCATTCTCATAGACTTTCCAGTCAGATCCTTTCAAAAGAAAGCACTAAACTCGAATTTTGCTATCAGTAAAGCTCGTCACTAGTGCATATCCTTGCCACGACCCGGACCAGAACACCTACTACTATTGACGAGCTCTAATGATAGCAAAATTCGAGTTTAGTGCTTTCTTTTGAAAGGATCTGACTGGAAAGTCTGTTTGATTCCGACAGCTATGATCAGTTGTGCGTGATGTTCAATCTATATAAAAAATCAAAACCCCCTATTACTCATCAGTAATATTTTTAATTGTTCTCTGTTTCAAGTGCTCCCGAAACTCTGGGGGAAAATGGCTACTTGCGTTCAAAGGCCAAACAACCAATTATTCCGCCACGAATCGGAAAGTACGTTCATGTGACCCAGACTTGGGTACGCTTCTATATTCACACAATACTCATTACTCGTGTTTTTGACCTCTTAATTACTGTTCACTTCATAGATCTGTGTCCTCTTTCAAACGCTCATTAGCGCAGAGATGAAATGATTTTCTTTCCAGTTCACACGGCAGCAACAGCTGATGTCATACTTTCTAGATGGAGTTGTGCTTTCCTGTTTTCAACCCAGATTTTGGAATACCGTGGTTCTATCCTCAGACATGTCCATGGCATAGTGAATTGCTCCTGTGTTCGCTAAATTTCAGCTACGTTATTGACTTGTATGCAAAAAGGATGCTAAGTTTTCTGATGTGTTTCACACTCCGTTATGTGATTTTGCGTCACACATGAGCTAGATATTGTCGAGTTTTCCAACTCCATGCAGCAGAAAAATTTGTGACATCTTTTGATCTAATTTGAACTCAATACTGCACGTTCCGGCTACTCACTGTTTAGTCATGCATTTTTGGATTAGAGTGATTTAGACGATGCGGATGTGAAACGATGTTTTGCTATTCACGTTTCATTTGTATTATGTCTCATTTTGTTACCAGCTTAGCTAATCTGGGATCTCTACTTAGCAATAACGCCGATGTGTCTTCATCTGAGTTTCTTTGATTATGAAAAATGGTATTCATGCGAAGATGTTGCCGAATAGCTAAACTGTACAGTCTGCGTTTGTTGGGCCACATACTCCGCATGTCAAGCGAGCGTTTTCCACACCGGCATTATAACCGAAACTAACTACAATTGGGTAAAATTGTTTGGCGGTCAAGCGACAGCGTAGTTACGCAATGTGAAGACGTTGACTACTCCATTGCGTAAAGTAGGCGGGTATCGCCTACCTGGTTAAAGTCTTCGTGATCACAGAAACATTATCGGAGATGATAACGTGTCGGATTCAGTGGCGTGCCTGGATTCCTGACATTTCTAGTCCTTCCACTCAAATTCATTTCGCCAATTTACATCTTTCTTGGTAGTTCGTTTCGAGGTTATCCCATGCCGCTGTTGAAATGAGTGGCGGTTTGAGCCGAAAACATTCTCTGACCAGATCTATAGCCGTTATGGTTGGACTCTTCAATTGAAGGTTGCACTGTTGGTGAACAATAGTTTATCAGAATGTGGCTTCTTTACGATTGGTTGGAATTTCCGTAGTTTAGTAAGCTTGACCGCATCATTTCTGAATGTCAGACGGTTAAGTGTTAGTTTTGTTCCACTGATCACATTTATGACTGTTGTGTAGTGATTCACATCTCTCCAAGATCTGGCCCCCGCTGTTAAGACTAATTGACGGAAGCAAATGATCTGTCTGGGAGAATTTTCTGTTTGCTTCTAAAGGCATCTTGTTGAAAAATGTCCTGAATTCATATTCCTTCGTGTAATAAGTTATCGATTATTATACCTCCAATTGATAGCTTCCTCCTTCGCCAACCAGACCCAATTTCTGTGCACGACTTCGTCATCTGGTTTACTAAACAATCGTACAACAACTTTGAATCCCTTCGTGAAGAATTCAAGGTCAGCAAGTACTTAGCACAGTTATTTTTATATGACAGATTTTGCATTTGGATGTCATCCAGACCATTGTGTGTTTTAGTGTACTATACTGTACTCCGTCTACTGTTTGCTAAAGCTACGCTTACAGCCTGATTCTATGTTTCTGTCAGCAAGATGTAAACTGTTCGCTAAAACGTTGTATCTCATAATCTGCCATATTCTGTCCTAAACATGTTCCCTCGAATGACCGTGTAAGACGAACCTACGTATTTATTGTTAATTTGTAATAGTCATTAGATACGGTGGCTTGAACTACTGTTCATCTCAGCAGTGATGTGGAATATTTTCTCAAATGATATAAAAAACATGATAAAAATGAATAAAATCAGACAAAACAGAATAACTAGAAATGTTGTGAGGACAACATTGATAGTGGTAGGTTGTTATCTCGGGTAACGATTTGAATGATCACGAAGTTCCCATCCAAGTAGACGACACCTACCCACTTTACTCAACGGAATAGTCAATCTTCGTATTTTGTAACCACATCGTTTTTTGACCATTCCTTGGTTTTACTCGACGGTTTACGGCTTCAACAAACCATATCCGGCGCCATAAACACTCTGTTTTCACATGGCGTGAGTGATCGACTTCTTTCAGATTATGCAACCTAACAATTTAACAGATTGATTGCGTATTCACAGAGTTTTCGATTACGCGCTGTCGATGTACTGCATTAGTTATGCGATCATTCAATAATCTTTATCATTTTCAACTTTCGGCTGCACCCGTGGTCCTGGTTGTAGTCTATGAAGTGGTAGAGTAATAAATAACTAAGTGTTAAGAACGGAAGAAGAAATAAGAGAAGAATAAGACAAAGAAGAACTAACAACTGAATTTCATGAGAGAAAGAACAGTCAGCAAGTTTGAGGATGCAAGTTCATCACTGACCACACCACACTGTCATGTCAGAGGGTACTTCCAACCAGCGGTATAGACAGTCGTCGACTCCCTAACCGGACAGATAGCACCTACTAACCCTGCTCAGCGGAGCGGTCAGGGCTTTCATAGCCCACAAGTGAGTCATCATCTGACCATCTTGCAGTTTCTTCCATCCATCAACAGCCACAATGAACTGTGCGCGATGCGGCAGACACTCCGTCGGCATACGCAGTAGATGCCTCAACCAGCGAAGATTCAGCAATTTTCTTACTTGATATGGGCTAAGTGAGGGACACAACGATGGTCAAGCATACTGTCTTTTGATGTTTGTCGCGAATAAGCCACGTTTTCGTACCATAGTGCCAAGCTTAGCACACGCAAACACTAGGTATCTTTCCTTCTGGCGATAGCTGGACGTCATTTCTAAGCTACTGATGGCGCAAGTTCACAAAGACAGTACAAACCCCTGCTAGTCTGTCTGATATTTCACGAAAATAATGCAAACTGAGGAGATGGTACTACCCACAGTTTCAAGTAGACCATTTGCAGCAAAAAAATTAGTAGTCAAAATACGTAATCTTGAATGTGCGATGCACATTCCGCATAGACTGGCCCAGTCATTTACCTTATTCAGCATGACCACATGTCTTCAGCTCAGGCGCTAAGCAAAACAATGTCATCTGCGTACTATATTTCTGCTCCGTTTGTGAACGGGGTTCTGGGACTGTCTGTATATTGATGGCGCAGATCGCGTGACTGGCTTGTGGAGGTGGCTCAAGGCCAATACCAATGGCACTGAAGCGGACGTATGATCCGTGGGATAATGTGGGTGCTCTGTAGCAATTCAGTCATCCTAACTTGGATTCAATGTGATGGTTATTAATCGATTGTTAATTCGCTTTACTTTTGAAATGTAGACAAAAAATATGTTTGTGAACTGACCGATGGTGTAGGCGCCTGAAAGTGTTCAGTTTAGCAATGTATTGAGGAGTTTAAGATGTTTGCTTATTACAAAATTCGCTGGGAATTGGAGAAACCTTAAAAAGAAAGAAATTTGTTGAGAAAGCTCAATTATTATTAATTTTTGGTCGACCAATATTTTCACCATGAGTTCATTCAGCTTTTCTTTGCGATCTGTCGCTGGATCAGTTAATGCGACCTCTATGCTAGACAGCCAGTGCACATTGTTTTATTGGTCAACACGACCAAAACTTCTGTTTGAGGATCGTGGTATCAGGGCGTCCATCCCTTTCCATCCAAAAACCGCTTCCGTCTTCCAGAAGAAAAAAAAACGATCGACTCAGTCCTAATTAGCGGAACTGCTCGGAACGGTCGAGAGATGACCTTGGCTAGTTTTTTACTCGTCCGACGTTTTGTTTCGCTATGCCCATTAGTGATCATAACTAATTTTTTCGGTAACTGTCCTTCTTTTTTATTATTTGGGAATGTTTCTGGCCACTACACACTATACAAGTACTTTGTATTTTTCGCCTTTGTCACACACTTTTTGGGGCGGAACAAAGCTGTTTTTTGCACGCGTCTTTTAGCGTGCATTGGGAGCAAAATCACGGGACAGTTGTGTTATTTTTCGGGACCGAGATTTCCGCGTTGATGATAACAAGGAGAAGAGTTCGATTTCTGTCAAGCGCTCCATTATATCGTTTTAGAGGGTTTACAAACGGTGGCTTGACTGAAATTGTCGTTTTCAGTCGTAATGTTGGTAACCAGTCTGTCCTGGTAGTGCGTGAAATGAGTGAATTCATCTTCCTGGATTATCAAAATATCATTCCATTAATTCCGCCTTGTGATGGACAGATTCTTCATTCAAAGATACCGTCAGCAATGATGATTACTCGGATTTCCAGTTCTCCTCCATCTTTCATCCCAAGTATTCCAGTCTACGCTTTGCGGGGTTGATATTTAATGACAGTAGCAATCAAAGAGGAACCCTCGTTCTGTGGTACGCATCAGATTCGTAAACATCTTGACATCGAGGCAGACTAAAGTCCTGTTGGATGCCTTTCTAAAAACATGTACGGATTCATGGATGTGCATTTTTTGATAACAATTACGGGGTCGATATTGTAGTGATCAGCGTGGTCGCGTCATGCACAAACCCTTTGGCGTCCTTTTGCAGCCAGTAAATACATCACCACCGAACATCTGAAGCTACAGACTGACGAGTGACCAAATTATCTTGTCTTTTGCATGTCACGCGACGTTGATAAAAAACATATCCGGTTTACTTTCGTCATCCACGTGAACTATGTGCAAAGGTTGCCTAATAGATGGGTTCATTTTTACGAAACATCTTTCACTTTTAATTGACTACCTATAACGTGACCAAAATTTAAATAGGCACACAGTTGCATAACAATTTATTCCTACCGGCCAATTCCTCCTGTGACAACTAATCCGACGAACGACAGTGACCACGATAAACTGTGGAAGTAAATCAAAACACTGTGAACTATACGTATGATGAGGGAATTTTCTTGGCATTATCTCATCTGTTCTGCATACAGAAGTGCCTACGATCGTCTGTGCCTGCTTGTTGTGCGGACCACACTCGAACCGGTTCCGATAACCTGACACGCTTTGCAGAAGGTGAAGACTTTTTTTAAACACAGTGTATTTGCAATTGATCGTCACGTTTTACGTGAGCGAAGCTCTGCAAACGTTGTATAAGTGTGTTTTGAAGAACAAGACACTAGTGTACGCGTGGTTTCAAGGTTTTTATACTGTGGTTGGCAATCTACTCACGTACTAACCGTGGATGCTTTATTAAGCCTTTAATACGTTTTATGTCATTCACCACATGAGCAATTTGCTGTGGTAGATCCCATTTGAAATAAGCCACAACCGGCTGTAAAATCGTTTATGTTGGTGACACATACAGACATACTTACCGTTAGGCAAGAAAGTCAGTCTTACTTTGATGGCTGGAGGAACGGGCAATTGTAGGCTCTTGCTTGAACTCAGGCGTATCAGAAAAAGTTGTCGCACATACTACAGACTAGCTGGAGTGACATGTTGGACCATGGCTTACTTCTTCACGGGACCGTGTTTCCTCAAAACTTGCAGTTTCATCGTAGGAATATGCAAGTTCCAACTTTTTCGGAACGTTGATCAGACCAGTGAGTGGTGAACTATTTTCATTTGTTACCTTCTTAGCTTTCTCAGTGCAACCTCACTGTTTGCTTACTTCTCCCAAGATATCAGCATTGACCATTCTATTCAACCTTTGGACAGTGAAATCAGCTCAGTGATCAGCGAACACATTTTTAGTATGGTCATTATAAAACTGTTTTTGTTCTAAAGCCAGTGCGATAGATGAATTAGATGTAGTGATACCACCTTATCTACATTACACTGAAGATCGTTCAGAAACAAACGAAGGTCCTCATTAGGTAGTCTAAAGCTTCCTTTTATCACCTCTTCCGTCAAGTTTCCTATTACCCCCCCCTCTTTGTCTTCATGTCAAGCCCAATGGGTTAGACGATAATTTCAAACTTGCAGTTGTTGGGTATTCTCGTTTGATTAAAGTGCGATAGCGTTTACTCAGAACACCTAGCTCATCTTAATCTCCCCTAAGGTGTATACTTACGTATATTGTGTGCTAACACACGTTTAGTCTGGTATTGCCTGGTTCGTGAATTTACATTGACCGAGGGACGGCGATCCTATAAACTCGCTTTTGAAATTTTGTGCATAAACCGATAGAAGCCCAAAAATTTTAATTCTGAACTTTCATAGCATTGGCATGACTTACAACCTATCGCTTATTTTTGGTAACTGTTACTCCCACTTATTTTCCTTAGTGCCTACGAATTCATTCAGTTCGCCAGGGACAAGCCAAACGTTTCACGCATAACATAGGCCAACGTCCAGAAAATCGATTGCGCAATAAATATCGTAATCTGGTTCCATGTAAGTAAAAGTATGAAATCTGTTTCTCCCCCACTTCTTACAAACAGGTTCTTCGGTCTCGCGGTTCATATAAGAATCGGCGTAGGTTATTTAGATATGAAACTTGTACTATTTACTATTTTGAAAGCAGTTAATCTATATTGTAAAGTAGTTGAGTCCCTGATTCAATGTGTGGTTTGACATGAAGACCTATAACTCGTGATGTTGCTCATGGCAACCTGGTAAATTCAAACACAACCTGAATCTAACTAATTTTACTCAACTACAAAATGGTCCACAGGGCAAACGTGGTAAATACGTTTCTTGGAGAGAAGCACAAAACTGTAGAATGTTAAGGGCGATTTACTGGACGATCACCACCAACGTAACCGAAGCGTCAGAAGAAACGCAAGGTTTCTTCGATTGGAGGGTGTAATGCCAGTTTGTTTGCAAGGATGACATCATAGACCTTGATCGTGTGTTGATTTTAGGCTTATTGGTTAAATTGAATATCTTCTCTTGAGAGACACTACAACTAAGTGGGAACATGTTCTTTTACGCGACCGTACAATTACTCGTTTTTGTATACCCCACACTCCATCCTCATGTGTACTTTTCAAATAACAGACAATGGGCTGTGGTGAATGGGAAGTGGTTTGCTGTTGTTGAGGTGACAGTTGGTATCTGAATACACTGCAATACACGTAACCCTACTGAATCTCCATGCAGTAGTTGTTGATGTTTGTTTGCATTTGTTGCCGTGTTATCATTCAATAACAGTATCGTCAAAGTACCTCTCCCAGCTCACCTTTGGATTGAAACCGGACAGCTGAGTTTTAGTGGGTTTCCTTCGGTTTGCAACGTATGTATCGGTTGGCTTAATTCTGGTGGTAGACTACCTATTGCTCATAGACACTGCGTGTAAAAAAGCTTTATTGTCATGTATCTTTTACATTGAATGTGACAAAAGCTTTCAAAATTGTCACAGTTTAGAACACAAGTCAGTCTGCGAGCTCTGACACGTAGTCAGCCCAGCGTAGAATGAGACCACGTAACGTCAATGGCGCGAACACGAGAGTTACATCATATTGTCAATGAAACATACGTAAGACCCAATCGATTGTGTGGATAACGCGACTAGAGCATTCGGAGCTATAGAGAGAGGCAGAGAGAAGAATGACGTGCAGACAACGAATGCTGCAAGTTAGACTTGTTCCAGGTGTTATCATCGTACATGATGTCAGCTGTAAATTTCATCAAAAACCCAACTTTCGATGGTTTAGCCGACAGAGTAACCTTCGTTTGTGACATGAGTGAAATAAAAGAAGAAAACCGTATTGTTCTAACAAGAGAGTTTTCCAGAGTTCGTGGCCTTGTTCACCAGGACGACAATAGTAATTTCAGAGGTTCTTAAAGGATTAAAACACATCAAATTGATCAGTTTATTCATTGACATGTGGTTAGAAAGCGACTGAACAAATTGTACTTCTTTCTCGCTAACAAACAACTATTGGACGTGGTTTTAATGTCAACGACGTAATTACCCTCAAAATCTCGAGCAAAAAAGCCAAATTCCAAAAAGGTTCGTCTACAATCCAATACGTGATGTTAGTCTTGATGTCTCTACGGTTCCTATTATCAAGAAACTACTCTGATATGCATCTGACATCAGAAACAAGCAAGATGAAACAAGAGGAGAAGAAATAATGAATCGGGCAAAACAAACTAGCACAAAATGTGTACCAGTGAAATAGAAATTTAAAAAAATACGTGAAAACACTGTAACTGATGCCAGTAATCTTGAACTTTTGTTAAGTGCAAAAGTGTCCTAAACGCTTGGTGAATTCCACCTCGCGGCAGAACCGGATACGCTGTATACGTTGAATACACAACGGTTTCTCTATGTCAGTTTACGTGACTCATTGAGGTGAAATCCAAACTAAAAATGTGTGGTAATTCTTAAACCGCTTCCAGTTATCCCAGTCACCTTTTTATTTTTTAGTTTCTTTGACTTGTAAGTATCAAAATTTATTCAATTTGAAGTGTGTTACTGAATGACAGTAGTAGACTCGTTAAAAACTGGTTCAGACGTATACTTCATAAACAGTGTGTAGTTAGTTATCCCATGTGTTCAAATGTGAAATTGAGTAGGTGTGTCAATTATTGTAAATATGATCTTGAAAGCTTTTGAAAAGCTTTTGAATTTTAAAGTGGCTATAACTTAGGAATCCCGACGAGTAGAAAGTCAGATTATGACAGAATGATCTGTATCATCTACTGAATTGTTTTCCAACCGGGTCAAGCAAATCAGCTAACCAATTGACCAAGGTGTGTTGCGTTGCGTTGCATACTAGTATAATGGGTTTGTTGATTTTGACTAATTAATAGATGTGTAGGATATATGTCTACTCATTGGCTTTATCAATATAGTGAACATGTAATAATAGATAATGTTCTTCCAGCTGGCAGTCTAGTTGCTCAGCCGTCTTTTAAATTGTATGGAAATTATTGCTTGTGTCACGTATGTCGTTTTTTCCGTCATTGTAACTGTTGCTCATTTGTCCTCCTTTTTCTTCAAATTGGAATAATCTCTCATTAGTTTTGTACTAACCCTCAGTTCCGCCTCTGTTCCCTTATACTAGTTGATCATAACTACGCACACTTGTTAAAACCATGGCGTTTGGTGGATATCAACCCACCGGGAACGGATGAACCTGATTCAGATTCGGATTCGCATGGAACACTGGAACCCACATCCACATCAGATAAGCAGTGCACTCCTACGGATGAAAACGTGCAATCGGAAGAATTTGGCGAAGAACGGTTAATCGCATCGGATTACGTGAATGCCAGTTTGATACCTGGTCGGGCCCCTGGAATAGCCTATTGTCTTGTTGGAGGAAATCTACTTCCGCGTACCTACATTGCTGCTCAAGCACCTGTTCAACATACGAGGGCATTATTCTGGCAAATGGTTTGGGATCACAGCGTTCAACTTGTCGTTGCCCTAACGAGGTACACCCCGTCTACCTATTTTTTCGTTACCTATAGATTTTGATGCTTACAGTTTTAATATTCAGAATTACAGTATTGTCGTTAGATGTTGAGTACACGCTACGGAGTTGCATGTGAAACCCGGACATGGTTAAAATGATCAACGTGGAGCAACTCAGAACTTTCTATTATCACTCTGAACTACTATTACTAAATGAGTAGCTAGTAATGCTAATATGTGGATGGACCTCCTTCACAGTCTTTGTAGGTTAAACTAGCTGTAATTAACCGACTACCAGCAACGTCGGTGGTTGTTACAGAAACGACTTAATCGTGTTTGCAGAGGTTAGTCAGTTAACAATGATTTTCGTTCTCATTACATAAACTGACGAAACAGAGCGACCATGGACTCGATTTACGCCAAGATGTTCACCCTCAGTGGTATATCACACATAGGCTAACGGTTTCAGGTGCATTCTACGCGTGATTTATAGTTGATCGCAGTGTTTACACTGAAGAGGATGCCACAAAAACCCTGTCCCATACAATGCACGAGACTTTCATTTCACTCTTGTTATAGCACGTCATTGGTAATCATCCTTTCTCTGACCGGGATTCGAACTCCCGTCAACCTACTCACCTACCTATACAACCAAATTGTCACATCTAAACGCCCAATCACATTCGCCTGTGAGTAGCTCTTAGTTGCTGTGGAATATTGGGGAATTCGGTTGATATGGATCAAACAGTTGGCCCAACAATTCCGATTGTAGATACAGTAACAGTCCTGTTGGCTTCAATAGATTATCTGCGATGGGATTTTGTTTATTGAAGTTCACCTTACGGATTTCTTTTAACCTATTAAACAGTTTGGAACATGACACAGACACTGGGGACACAGATCAGTGAAACAGGTTTGACATCGATCATTTTGTCTTTCATGTTCAAGTGCTGCTTATCTATCGTAACCTCTCCAAAATAATACGCTGTTTCGTCCTTGCTATCGCAATGCGCTTGGCAGAATTCGGATTCTCCTCCCGTTAATAATTCACACGAAAATCTCGGTCCCGAAAAGTACTGCGGCTGTTCCCGTATTCGCTCCCAAGATAAGCCAAAAGACGCGTACAAAAAAAAACTTTGTTCCGTACCAGAACGTGTGCGACCAAGGACAAAGTACTTATAGGATGCGCAGTGGCCATAAGAGCATTCTCGAATCATAGAAAGACAAGGGCATTTATCGGAAAAAATAGTTAAGGTCACTAATGGGCACAACGGAGTAAAAAGTCTGACGGGTAAAAACTAGCCGAGGCTACCCTCTCGGCCACTCTGAGCAGGTCCGCAAACTAAGACAAATTCAATCGTTTTTTTCCTTTCTCACGGCGGAGGCGTCTTGGGACGGTAACAGGATGGGCGCCCTAACATTATCATTGTGCAGACTGTAAGATCTCTCGATCGAATGTCAGACAGAATGCATGTGGGATTGACTGTTACTTAATTCAAACTTCGGACAAACACCAAGTAAGTATGAATACAGATCACAGGAGGAGCTCAGAGGTGTTACATTAAAACCACAATGTCTGTTATCTCAATTACGTTTTATGGAGTTCAGTAGTCCATTCAGAAAGACATATGCTTGGTCGGTATTAATCGAAAAGGTGCCTGACGGAATTAGCCGTTAACCACATTACAACGTTGCTTATGTATGGGCTGGCCTATTTAGTGCGCTTGTTAACTCTGGGTTTTTGATGGATTGGAAAAGTCGACAGCAGCAGCGTACATTCATGGTGCACGTATTGTAGTGTGAGATTATACGGAGGGCTCGGAGATTTCACTCTTGCATGCGAGTCTATCTGTTCCGTATTAAATCCAAATGGTGTCATATTTTTGGATAACTTGTCATGGATAATGTTTGCAAATTTCTGTCTTCGTCACTACTTACCTAATTGTAGTCAAAGATGTCACCACGGTTTCCAAGCCGTATGCAGATATCAATTCTTGTTGGAGGTCCACATGGAAAGTTAACCACTTTACATAAATTTCATGTCCCGGTCTATGGAAAGGTTATTATACATCAGGAACCGATAGACATCGTAATCCGACTGTAATTAAGGTTTTTCTTATATTTCGTGTCCTGCATTTTCAACCCAATCTGTTAAGGTATCCTTCAGCTTCGGCTCTTAGTCTCATCTTATTGATAAAAATTGTCGTCTATTTTTCTATTATGTTAACATGTGTTGAGTTATGCACTCTTGGACACATGCTGAACAGTTACGTGACACTTTATCTTCTCAAAGTGTAGCGCCGTTGCATGCAGCTTATTGCTTTGCGTTTAGAAACTCAGTCGTCTTATGTGGAACATATTTGTCAGATAACATATTTCGATAATCTTATCTCTGCGAGTCATTTCTGACAAGTAGTGTTAACATTACGTGAACCATTGCCTGACCAGACTACGTGGAACAGATAATCCCGGTTTTTACTAGGTACTTTCACACCAACGGATACGAGAGCTCGGATACCACTTACATGTCTACCAACACTTCTTTCGTACCTTGTTCACGTTCGCATTATTTGACTGGACTAAACCGCACAGTTCGAAGCTGATGATTCAGTTAGGACTATGGAGAGACTAGCATTAATTGCACCTTCTGTTGAGTTTTATCAACTGGTTTCCAAATGATCCTGTCTTCTGCTGACCGTGAAAAGTCAAAGATACAGTCAATGATTGAAGTGATTAATGGGTCCACTGTTATTTATGCTGACCTGCTTTCATTGGTCAATATTAGCTACGTAGTAAATGCACTACTCACTACATTATACGTTCACCTACCTGATAAGTGTTATCTTATCAGGTAGCAATATTTATGATGAGTTATTCATAAGAGAAATGACAGTGCTGTTTAATGTTCGTCCTTTTTTGCGTTACAGAGACATTCGATGATTTGTTAGGAAGGGTTGTAGTGCATATGTACGCTCAGTTTTGTTCTGGGATTCAGACGCCTGCCTGCTCATGTAGAAAATGAATATAAGCTTTCAGTATTCAGCCACGGTTTTCTTCACCGGTCAGTCTATATCATATCAGCTGATTGCATGAGAACTGTGATGATCCTTCTGCACTAGTTTGGATAATTCACATGTTTCGCTTCCGGTGATCGCTGGTTGAGTTTTGTGTTCGGTATACCTATGGAACGCCTGTCTTACCACGTAATGCGACTGCTGACGGTTGAGAGAAACCGCAAATTGGCGAGGCGACCACATGTTCACATTCTGAGCAATCTTAGACCGTCCCGTTGAGCAAATTTAACGGATGTCATCTGCCCGGTTAGAGATTTAGAGAATGTCTGTGCCATTAGTTCAGAACGCTGTCTGACGTGACAATATGTCACCGTCAGCGGCGACCTTGTGTTTGCATAGTTGCAAACCTCTTCTTCATAAATTTCTATTATTTTTACCTAGCTTTTATACACACATTTGTCTGTTTACTAATCTGCCCCTTCACAAACGATGGGTAGAGGAGGGGGTGGGTGGGTAAAACCATATGTGGTGCAGCGCAGGCCACTTGTGGTGACGTTTGTGCGCCTGCGTCTTTTTGTCTCAGACGAATGCGGAAGTGAGTGCTGCCAGTTATGTGTTTTCTTTAAAGGTTCTAGTGGAAAAACTGTCATTTGTTTTACAAACTGTGATGAAGTAAACTGGAAGGGATAAAAAGTTTTACCACGTACACTGCTCCTCCCTGTCAGGAGGATTCATGTTTGTTCTGTTCCACCCTCCGGAGATTCTCATTAACAGAAAACAAATACAACACGAATACATTACAATCATCTGTTTCTGTTAGCATTCACGGGCGTTTGCTGTTCTTTTTTAAACAGAACTTATTCATATGCATATATTCTTTTTTTTCGCACGCACAGACTAACCGAAAGCGGAAAAGATAAATGTGTTCAATACTGGCCCGGACCATCCGGGGAAACTCCGTCAGACACGTCCACAGGAGTTTCCAATACACTTCGGCTGGGACATTTACGCATCAAACTTTTGAGGACTGAATCAAATCCGACCTATGTGAAACGTAAATTCCTTCTTCGAAATGCGGTAAGATATCATCATGTATGAGACAACATGTAACAGCGGGTCGCATTATCGTCTCGTGGTTTTCTCTTTGAAGATTGACTGACAGTAGTAAACAATGATGATGTAATCGCGCGTGTATTCGGCACTTACTTTCTTTTTTGGTGATGACACGACCACGAACCTTCAAAAATTTTGTAGACGCAGCTTAATTTTCCAATACCATAAGATTTTCCTTCAATTTTTTGGAATCTGGAACTGGTCACTTCAGGATAGTGGAAGTTATGAGTACCAAACATTGTAGGAATTAAGGTGCTTGTAATCGTAGAATGGAGTGTTGCAATGCAGAACACTTTTGGGGTGCGAGCCAAAGCTTTCACTACTTGGATGTGGTCACTTCGATGGGGTGTCGCTGTTGGAAGTTTTTAGTCTGTTTTCATGCTCGTATTTTGTATGATTAGCTGCCATATCACAAATAACACAAAAATTATGTCGTTGTGGTATTTTCCGGCAATTAGACCAGGTATGCTCGATTGGTATGACCTCTAGGCAAGATAACAGCATCGAGATTATACAGCGTACAAACAAGAGTTGACGGAACAGAAAATATAGATCTGTCCCATTTTTGAGCAGAGATAACTGTATGGTTCTGCTATTAGCACTTTGTCCCTAAAATGTCTTTGTCGGTTTGATGTCCATCCTGTTGTATGCACGTATGAGTCAAACGTACCCGTTGAAATCGATTTAAAACGATGACCTTTGCCGTCCCCTCTTTCATGATTTTCATCACTCCGACCACGGACTTTAACCATGTGAACTATGGCCCTCATTTCTTTAAAGTTGCGTTATATGGCACCTTCGTGTCACTGTCTCTAGAACGTCATTTGCTTGGTGCTACCAAACATGCTGTCTTCCCCTAATATTGTTACGTCCGCTCGTTATTATAATATTCGTACATATACATAATTACTTAAGTCCGAGAGCAGACTGTATGTCAATTGAGCACCATGGAATAAACACAACTACTAGTACCAAGCAGAAACGAAGCGTTGAGCAATTTATGCAATTATAACAAGGTTGAAGACTTTTTTGGTCATTTTTGCTGCGGCTTGATTGGGTTTTGTTATTTAGTTGAACTTAGCTTGCAGCTATGCTGTTCAATATTTCTAACCAACAATATTCGGTATTATTTAAGCCTCAGCCGCGAAACGACGTAGAGGCAGCGGGAGCCTCTATACCATGGGATTGTTGACTGCTGGCTGTACTGTTTGTTCCAAGCCGAATCCAGAATGTAAACAAAGCACAGTGTGGTACGCGCTAGATGGGCACCTCAATCAGTAGGATGAAAATATCTCACGTAATTAGGACCTGTGTGTTCGAACACACATCACCATACGTCATTGTTACGGATTTGGTCCTGTCCGTTCTAAGTAGATTATATCACATTCACTGTAGTAACTGATGAGAAGCGAACCAATCGTCCGTGTTCAAGATAATGTACATTCCACTACTTACCATGTTCGAATTCGGTTTATTCCATCGGCCGGTAGCAGTCAACAGGAACTGTGTTAATGAAAACATCGAATGAATCTGGACTTGCTTTTCTATTTGTTATGATCACGTGATCATGTAGTTGCAGAGTCCGTTTACTATTGGATGCTAACAAGTTATTGGCAATAATCCGATTGGTCCAAACAACCTAACAACGTCCAGTTCTTATGTTACATCCCAAAATTCGATGTGGGATAACTGGTTAGTTGTTGAGTCGTTATTTGTGTTCTGACTGCAATCATTGATGAAGTAATTGGATGCTGAACGCAGTTTTGCGCTTGTAATTAATTTGTGTTAGCTGGTGCTAGACGTGCTGACCTATTGCCCGTTCTAGTTTAGGTTTATTAGGCCTTTTTCTGAATCATGGTTCTCTTCCATTGTGAATTTAATTTAATTCGCATCTATCCGATGTCTTGTGACAGCATGTAGATCGGTAACTTTCTACAGTACATCTCCTGATTTACGACTAATCGTCTCTCTGGCCTATCTTAGATTGCTTCCTCTGAAATTGATCACATTAGCAATATAAACTCAATGGGGTTATGTTCGCAAGCACCTGGATTTATTAAATATTGACCAGTTTTTCTTCCGAACATTGCTAACTCGTGTAAGAAGCTCTCGAAATAGCGAGGAGCGCACTGACCTACTAATTAGCGACGTTTGTTCATCTACTTGATTACTTCAATATTTCAGATAGGATGATGTCTTTATCATCGCGTTTTCTTCTGGACTTCTGTTAACGTCCATTTTTATCGACCAAGGTGTTTTCACCTGATTGAGAGTTAATAGAATGTATGGTCCGAATGAAACGTACTAAGACAAAATATGTTCAATATCTTGGTTCTTGTCAAATTGAGACTGCCGTTCTTCTGCAACTAATGATACTGAGAGGTTTGTTGAATCAGGATAATTCCCCTCAAAACTCACTGTGATGATAACGCTCCGTATCTCCAACCACTATTATTTGTTCCAACAACTCATTGTGATGTATGTGTAACCGTCTGTAGATCAGCTGGGTCGAATATCACTCTTCTTCCACTTTTTGTTAATCTTATTCACTCTGGTCTGAATCTCAATTCAGTAAATCACGCTTAAGTGCCTGATGAAGTATGTCCTGAAAGTATTCACGTTTGTCATTTTTACATTGAATGACGTTAAGTTTTCGAAACGAGACGTACTACACAGTAACCATCGTTCAATCATGGAGACTAGTCGCTTTTGGTTTGGATCCTGCTGTCGGTCTGCAGCAACACAATACCTGAACCGAATTACCGTCCATTCGTCCAGACTCGATGACAGCCCATCTGTTCTAAACTCTTTTACCTTAAACTGTGCATACACTGCAAAGCCTGTTCTCCGTAGATTTTGTATACTGCACAGGTAATGTGATACTCATACATTGCCCTGAACTTGTTATTTTCTCTAGTGAGAATATTGTGTTCGACGCATACAATCAAGCCTTGGAATTTCTGGTCACGGTGCTCCTGTCATTAATTGAGGATTTTGTTCCTACGTAGCACATAAATACTCGGATGAAATCACCTTACATCTGATAAGAAATGAGAAGTCTAACAAAGATAGTTTCCCTTTCTCACATGGTTTTGGAACCATTCGCGATGTCACTACCAATCCTAATGTTCTGTTTCATGGCGTTGACTTAAGTTTGAGCTCACCTGTTGTTCTGTTGATCGATCAGTCATTGTTGCCCACTGGAATAAACTTCAACAGCGTTTATTCCAAACAGATCCACTACCTAACTTGGAAGTTCCGACTCAACTAGATTGGTAAACCGTTATGCGAGTGAATGCAATGTTTGACGCACGTAGTCATCATGTAACCTTATGACGAACATATCAAGGGCGGGAATTCGCATATTACTGGTATCAGCTGTCGCTTCAGAATCGCCTAGATTCTTCAAGAAGGGTAACAATGACCTCTTTGTAAGGAATTAGATAACCGTTCTTCGTAACTGTTTGTTAAACAAGTTTAATTTGTCAAAGAATATCTTATATATGGCGCATGTCACAATTAGCAGCAACATTTTTAAATAGTATTCAACAGTATATATCCTTTTGTGATCCGCTCTGTTACGACACAAATGAGCGATCAGAGTATGCCACTTTTATGGTCCATACAAGTATGTATACTAGACAACCTAACAACAGAACGCGATTTATGTGACCAACCAGCCTTGTACATACCTTACTCTAACCCAAATCTAATGGAAGAAGTTAGGAAAGTGATAGCCTCCAAAAGGGCTGTATGCAGGCGAGCAATTAGAAAACAAAACTATGTGGGAATATATTCGTATTAATGTGATTTTTGATCAATCCGAAAAAGGGGCATGATCTAGCTAACCAGAGCGTAAGGAAACACGAATGGGTAGCAGTCAGAAAAGATAATAAAAAAATGGTAACGAAAAGTCTAGAATGCTCACAATAAACAGGGACTCAAAATCCTGATAGAAAACAATGTTTGGCTCTTACTATAATGCTAAGAGAAATTTTTGGAGACAAATAACTTTGCCTAACTTATTCTGTGTTTTGACCCCTGTTCTGTCGTTTTCTATCTCTTATTGTACAACAAGTCGCTGTGGTCCATCTCTATAAATTCCTGGACTAGTCGATGAAATCTGGGTTGGTTATCCAGAGGTTGATTCTCGTCCACAATGTTGAGTCGTAACAAGTGAAAAACAGACCATGGTGAAATGTTGGTTTGCAGGTGAACTTCTTGTACCATCAAATTTTATTATAGCTCGTCCGTTCAATAATCAATTTATACGAGTTCATACCGTGCGGGCTAGGCATTGGAGCAGCTGATACGTTTCCGGATGCTCTTTCGAGAAGAAACAATGTCATGTTGGTTGACCTGGTCGCTTTCTAATTGGGCTATACGTTTGATCGATTGTCACGCACACATTCATTCACGACTGCACAGCACAGGTGTTTCGGCTTAACCAATTGTGTGATCGGCGCGTGAACCACGAGCTTAGTTAGGCATAGACAAACACTTATTGACGTTCGGGTTTTCTCCTAGCGCCAAGATCACGGATCGTTCTTTTTTTGGGTTCATCTGATGGGAGAGAGGTTCATAATGTGAACCGACGGTGAACTACCGATCATCACGATGTTGTTTGTGAAATGGATGTTTTTTTATGGATAGATAACATTATTACTCTTGTTCCTGATATTTCTTCGTTACGTCTCTTGTTTTGTTTCCCCGTGATTTGCATACAGCTGAGTAAAGATGACCAGTCCCATACCGTCACTCAGCTGCACATGTTGAAATGGCCAGATTTTTCAGCACCCACAGAACGCGATTTTAGTTCGCTGTTACAAGCCTATTGGACAGAGAGGTTGTGTTGCACGAGTTTCGATGCACCTGTTTTGGTTCATTGCAGGTTAGTTTCTTTCACAATTCATTCTTCCTTTGAAAAGCCAACGTTGTTGATGCCTAAACTGGCAACGTTTACAATGCGAATAAAAACTAAACTAAAGTTTGTTTTCACAGCTTTGCTGTACGCATCGATTCAGCGCCTTTTGTGCACAAAGATCTGGTCAATTCTGCTTGATTAGCATAGCTTCCGTGAATGCCAGAAGCTTCGGGTTTCGACTACGTAATAACACAGTGAACGACGTTAATGGGTCATTCAAGTGACCTGTATCCAAGACGTGTTTGGCAATCGGGATCTGGCTTGTCCCCTGTCTTGGGTCATCTCGTTCAGTAATCACTTAGGGATGTTTTCCACTATCCGCTGTCGTAAACTCTGGTCTGTTCTACCAATGTACTTGTCACCGCAAATGCATATGAACTGGTAAATTAGGTGAGAGGTAAAATAGTCCGTTAGGCCACGATGGAGGGCGTGGAAGATGATAGATCGAGTAGAGAACAACATTTGCAATCCAACAGCTGAGTAGGTACGATGTAAAGTTGATCGTGGCTTTTTGTCTACATCGGTTGCTATGTGATCACCTTTAAAAATCAAATTCAACCAACTTTGCCACTTGGATACAGTGCGTGTCATGTTTACTTGCTCTTCTTGTTGCCATACCCTTTTTATATATAATCAGTGGTTTTATATGTGCGACCAATGCGAATAAACGAAATGTTAACGTCTTGCAACATTTGTTTTTTTTTCACTGTTGGTGTTGTACAAATAAAGCATGACGACGTTATTTCTAAAAGTTTTTTCTCAAAATAAAAATGTTCTGATCTCTGCTTAACCGAATTTCGCTGCAACCGTTCTAATAGGATAGAGTACATTTTTAATGCGTTACGATTATAAATGTCGGTATTAAGGCTTTGTAAATCTACGTTCCAGGTGACCCTGAAGAAAAATGGAAAATGTTCCGAGCAATTCGGTACATAGACGATCTCCCAGCTATCCACTTTTGATAGCATTTTGAAGCATGATTAATAACCTTTGACCCAAGTTCTGTGTCTCTCTATCGTCTTAACAGTCAGTTTTACAGCGTGCATCAACAGGCGGTGACTCCAATACTACGCAATATCGCGTATAGTTCCTATGTAATTAACAGGATCAAAATCGAATCGAGCTATTTAATCGATTTCCGGAACACATTAGAACGGGAGAATCACATCAGGTCACGGGATAAATGTGTATTCACGGGCACCAGAACGAATGCAGAATTGAATTTATAACTCCAGCTGACAGAACCAGAGACGAACAACCTGTACACTGATTAACAACGGAAAACGCCTAGAGTGACCCACATGTCACTTACAACTATGCTGACTTCAACTGATGCTTGACGAAAAGTAGTGTTTAACACGTATATTCAATTAGTGTTTGCATAACTACAGCAAAAATTGTTCTCGCTGTAGCTTGCAATTCACACCTGCCACCCGTTGATCAGGTTGTTTGAGGAAATTTCGCACTAATGTGCAATTTATTGGTCGTTTGCGAAGTTGTAGTGCGGATCCAGTGCTTAATGAATCAGTTATCCTCATCAGACGTGTGCGAATGGAGAGTAGAAATGTCTGATGGTCAGTTCAGAATGTGTAACAGATCCGTAACCTGCAGATTTACAAAATTCAAGCAAGACTGAATGTGGCAGTATTGGCCACACAGTTCAGTAAGTGTGTTGGTAATTGTGCGTATATGAGGTGGCTTGTGACCTGAGTAAAATGTTTGGGATCACAATCGGGCCAGACACACCGGCCAATCAAGCCATTCATTTCGACCTGCCCTTTGTCCACCTTCACTTCCAGTTGAACGCCAGTGCGGATGTCTGTGTATTGGGTCGACTGTTTCGACAAACTTGTTAAGATGTTTGTCGATGGAATGTGTGATATAACACATGGTAAGCGATAATGGTGGTACATAATACACACCTTCATTTGTGAGTAGTATAACACGACCCATACGCTTGGGAATTAAAGGCGTAAATGTCAACGCCAAGAAGACGAGGGACCAGAAACGACTGTTGGAAACATGTATGTACACTGTGTGGGACGTGTCACCAAGGCGAATAACGATACACTGCTGTCCGGTGGGTACGGATACACGTAGGCCATGCAAATTAGTGATCGTTTTTGTTCTATGTTTTCACATACCTTGTAATGCAATGAACAACTTCTCAGGCCAAGCGTCTTTTCCGATCACAACAAATGGAACTTGTTCTTTTTGGGATTAAAGATTTGTGTTTTGTTCCCCTAGAGATGGTTGGTTTTTAAACCGCATCTCTGAAACCATGATCAACGTCAATAAGGAATCTAACAAATCAATCAACCCATTATCGCAGAGGTAGTGTGGTCTCATCAACTATGATCGTGATCGCCAGTGGTCTCTGGTTCGAATCTAGCGGAAACTGGAATTTCCCCAACTAGTTTCTCTCTGTAATCGATACTTTTCAGATTGTTTCTACTTCCTGTTGTTCCACCATCTTCGTTTGCTCGAATGCCACTGATGAATACCTTTGTTGAAACCCTATTTAGAGATGCCTTGTTAAAAATCGTCACCAGTTGTTTACTTTATCGCTAATTCCCACAGTGCAGGGATTGGTCGTACCGGCACTTTTATTTGCTTGGATCAGCTGTGTCGACAAATTCGGTACTACTTACAACCGAGCTTCCCACCGTCCAATCCGCGCACATCCGGTTCCAAAACTGAGGAACCAGTCTATGTGAATTTGAATGAGTACAATACCGAGGCGAAATCCACCACCCCTGTTGGGAATCGTTTATCTAATGGGACGGAGCATGCCGTGGACGGTGACGTACCCGGTGAGGACGCCGTGACAACCGGACGACAAGCTTTGTTGCGTAACAGTGACAATCGATCGGTGCCACGTAGGAGACGATTTGGACTGGGACGTCGTAAAATGCACTGTATTGATGTCTACAAAACCGTCTTATGGCTTCGCTCTAACCGAGCTTTCATGGTTCAGTCAGAAGTAGGTTTTGTTCGTCATTCTGGTTTCATTCAGGGATCTTTATCTTCAAATCAATGTATTTTTTCTGTTTCAGGAGCAATATCTGTTCATCTATCGATTTTTATCCTTTTTTATACAAGAAACATATGATTCCGGTAAGTCACTGATCGTGTTCGGTACTTTTTCATTCGATTTGCAACGAAGTCACACAAAAACTACCTGAGAGATAAAGTTGAGGTCATCCTGGCTTATTTCTGACTAGTTGTGTTTAAATATTTCAGGGGATTTGCTTAAATTCTAATCATGCTTGATTGTAGTTTTCACATTCAGGTCAATTTTACTGGCTTGAGCTATTGTTTGTGAATAGGAAAGTGGTTACTCTATCTCTCCTCTGGATTATGAAGGGTCCTGAGCCATACTCCCAAACGATTGTAGTCAAGCGTTCAGATATGGTCATTTGACGTGAGGCCAGTGGTCAACATGTTCACCTAATGTGCACGTAGATTGCAGTTCATATCACAATCTGGCAACATTAATATAAACTTGAGCCCACTATTCTTTTTCAGAGAGACAAGTCTATCTGATTGGAAATTTTTTGTTCAACTTACATGAATTATTGACAAGACTGTCTCATATTATCTGTTCCCTAATTCTTTTTGTTTTAATTAAATTGTATGGCATAGTGTTTTTATATACTACATCCATAACACTTCCGATGGAGGAAAATACCATAACAGACACCAACGTGTCCATCATTCGATTGTACGTTTAACTGAATGATATCTTGTCTGGTATTTATGAAATCTGGTTTAATCAACAAACTACAATTATTAACACAAAACGCTGATTGTGTAATTAACTCAATCCAGATGTCACCTACGAACTATCGCTTGCACTTGTTTTCTTTTTGTTATTATTTACAGAACAATTGTACGAAAATATTTGAATCACATCCTTCAACGAGAACCGGTGTTACATACATACGACCAATCCTATTCCACTTCACACGACGCCAGTGTCCTGAACGGTTGGGCGGGCATCTTTGGAGTCTACAGCCGACTAGCTAACCTGATCCAAAATAAGATAATGCTTCCGGTGTCAGTTACTCTTGTTCAACCGGCTCCCAGTTTTTTATATTTTATTTTAACTGTTATTCTACCAGAGATATCTGAAACCGATCACAGGTCGATACACGTTATTATACTCATGCATATTTAGATCCGCGGCTTTCACAGCTTCCTCTTTCTCTGTCATGCACTGTTAAATCTCGTCTGATTAAGTTTTGACATTTTTTTGTCATTTTTTAAATCAGTGTAAATTTGTTTTTGTAAAAGTCCGCAATAGTGAAATAATTTCATCATAAACATTGTTAGCATAAATTGTAAGTGGACGAATATTCCTCCTGCTTGAATGTACCATAAATGGAAACTGTCGTTCTAAAAAGCGTCCTATGAAAAGATTTGAATTGATTTTAATGTTCAATTCGTTAATTTTTACACAAAGGTTTGACTTTTGTTTATTTCACAAATGAATGTTAGACACAATAATCTCGTAGTTGGGATATCTTTGCCTGTCGAATAGCAGTGGTTTGAAGTGGCTTAAAAACGGTGGGTGCAGTTGCGTGGGCAGATCAGGTCGCAAGACTTATTGACGATTGTTAGGACTGTTCACTTTCTTGCAAATGTGAGCTCCATCTTGATACAACAACCGGAAAAGACGGCGCCTCACTTCACATCAGAAGAACATCATCAAACAATACCCTATGATCATAGTCCAAAGAATTGTTGATCAATGTAGCACGCCCAATGGATGATATGCTGGGTCAGCTACACTTCTTTCGGACTTTGACCATTTAGTCTTTCGTTGTGGTTTGGAAACAAGAAATGAAGACGGAGTTCAGAATGAAATGATTAGAGGGATAAACACTAAAAATGGAAAGCGGACTCGAGTACCATAACTGGGGTTTGCATGCCTCAACTCATACTTCTTAAGTGTAGGGTTGCATTTAAGGACTTGCCGACAGCTTTGGAGGTTCCACTCTAAAGTTCAGTCATCTCAGCCTTTTTTTTCTCCCAATGGAATCATTTACACCTGCTCGGGGTACGGTTTCCATTTGCATAAACATCTACGAACCCAGGATGACTTCACTCGAAATTTATCCGGTTGCGTTTGAGGTTCCGGTGTCGAGTGCTTCCGTTGAGTGGTTACAAACCGAGGCTAACTAACGAGCCCGGCCAATTTCGTCAGCTACATTACCGGTCGTCCAGATGCTCAAAGACGTGTCAACAAATCTTACTAACAGATTACTGTGTGAAAGTAATATTGTAGACACTGTAATGCTTGAGCGCCTGTGTCCCGTTTAGCATGCACACAGTAGTTTGCTGTGGGTGGATCGTGGGTATCAGACAAACGCTCAACATGGGCTGTGTATCGTCGGTGCATTCCATACAATCAATTTGGAACTAGTTGAAACTACGCATTACTCGTTCTGTTTTCATTAAGAGGAACATTAGTGAATCTAGCAAGCAACGATTCGACTGAGATTTTCACTCATTCCATCTGTGAGCCCCGGCACCCCTTATGAAGCGTGTTGAAATCAGTAAAATAATGTGAGAGGGTCTATTCGACTCGCCTCTTTATTTCATGTACCTCATCAGAGTCTCTTGAGCCCAGTTTAAATATATGATTACAAAAAACAGTTTCATTTCAGTGATTATATCTGGAACATATGGAACATATCCATGTACACTGAATTAAAAGTGTTTGACTCACTGGAAAATGTTCGTTCGAATGTTCACCAGATGATTGGACGAAATCCGATTGAATGACAGTTCCGATTCACACGAGGTATTTTGTCTTCAGCACTTACCTTTCTGGCGACCTGTGTTCTTGCATCTTGTTTACACACGACATACATAATTTAAAAACTAATTATGGATGTTTTTATTTTGTACGATGTATGGAGAACACAGAATATACACAAAGTTGCGGACACCTAACTTAGGATGAACTAACTTAGTAAGTAAGGAAAGGATGTGACAGATATCAGTGCATTACTGCTGTAATGAGAACGAGTGATAGCGCTATGCCACTCACACCATTACTATTCAGTAGTGAGGTAGGAACATGAATTTCGACATTCAAGTAGCCGCAGGAAAAATACAAGCAGAAACACTGGAGTGCAGCTCGACATTAAATGGTTCTCGGCACATACAGCAACTGAGCATTGGCGTCCGTTGCAACCGTGACGTTCTCGGACCAGTGTTGTGCGCAAATAAGTAGATTCGTTTGTTGTCATTTTGAAGCGCATAACCCGTGTATTGGTTGTCTGCATAAATGATCAATTGTTGTCAGCCGAGAACGCGGATGGCGCAAGAGTCGTGACCGGTGATGTGGTATCGGTACGTGAAAGTGATGATCGAGCTGTAAACATATGGAATGATAACGCAACAGAATTAGAAGCTAGCGAGCGGTGTGAACAGTCAGTTTATTTTTGTTCAAGTAGATGCTGAAAATTAGTGTTATGCCATGTTTTAGTAAAATAGAGCGAGTGATGTGGCCTAGTGAGATGGGAAAGACACTAGTTCATTTCATCTTACAGAAAATTGTCTGCACGGTTGATTACAACTTATATGATGGACCATGATGACGGTTTAGCTCCTTCTGAAATATATTCGAGAAGAGACTGAGAAGAAACTCAGTAGATACCTGGATAACTCACGGAACTTTCAACGAGGAACAGGCATGAGTTTCTTTCAACAATCCTCAGATATCAGCAAGTGTGGAAAATTAGGGCAGTCATATTAACGGTTGGTTGCCACTGTGGAATTGTTGTGTACAAATTCGCCCACTCTACACGTCGGACCAGACTATAGATCACAGTTGGTACTGTAATATGTTTTGGTTTAAAATATCACAGTTGCAAGGTCTCGTGGGCGATTCATTACCCTCTTGACGTTTGTTAGATTTAAAAGATCAGTCTGAAGCGTTCACGTCTTCCAATTTGATTATTAGTGCACATTAATGAAAGATAGATACATGAGTGTAGTTGATGGATAGCGTGTATGCTATATGAGAAATCACCCTAAGAATGTGTGAGATGGATCGGTATGTAAGTAAGTACTTCGGTATTACGATGACTCCTCATGCTTGGGGAGTCTATGCAAGGAACAGGTTTAATTGGATTGTAGTAACTAAATTTAACGGTTGCGAGATTTATTAGAAGTTAGGGGATACTCATATAGATTGAATATCACCCACAATTGATCCCAGTTGTCGCATTCCCATAGACTATCCAGTCGGCCCCTTTCGAAAATAAGCTGTAGACTCGAGTTTCGCTCTCATTAGAGCTCGTCAGTAGTGCATATCATTGCCACTGCCGGGACTAGAACCACGGACACGCTGTTCATGAGGCAACCGTGTTTACCACTGTGCCATTGACCTCACGTTAGACACTACCGAATTATCATATGTGAACGCCCAACCACTTTCGCCTGTGAGTAATGATACCGTTGTCTCGTGCTAATGGTGAATTCTCGAAACGTGCGTTTTTGTCAGCAAAGGTTCCTCTCAGTTTTGTGCTAAATTTGGTGAAACAATTCAGCTAACGCAGCTCACCAATCATACTGTTGTACGCCATATTGTCTGGTGGTGTCATTACGTTGTTTAACACATTGACGTGTAATGAAACGACGACCAATTATCGGATAGTTTCAGAACGCATATTGAAAATGTTGTTTTACAAGTCTGGTGTTCATATCTTTACTATTAAACGTTCGGTAACACACTGGTGAACAGTTCGTAATGTCAATCCGGGGTGTGTCACAAAGCTCTGTCGTGATTATTTACCGAAGGCAGTCTGTCTGCTAGTATGTTTAAATACTTTTACTGGAAACCGCACTTATTAGTGGGCGTATCTCACAGTAAGTGCAACTCGACTTGCAGTCCGGTGCCTTTAAGTATGTTAATAACAATTAGGTTGCTTAAAAATCTGATTGGATGTTTGAGTTGCCGAAGGAACCAGTTTTGTTCGGCACTCATACAGCTGACCAGGTGGAAAACAAGAAGAATCACATTGAAATTGCTGTATCGGGACGGGGCAAGCCTTATTCGGAAATATCGCTGCATATTTTAAAAATACTTTCGCGGAGCTGCAGTGCACTGCTGGTGTTGAACGTATGAAATAATTTGAATCTCTGGTTGAATTTGAATATCTATACATTTCTGTAGCTTTTCTCAGTCTGCTGGGGGTGTGTTCCTTATACACTACGAAAGCGGTTAAGTTGATTACATTGTTTATTAGCAATAAATATGGAGCGCGTATAGCTTGTTACGATCTTAGCTCTTCCGACCGGTATTTCTCACTCTCAGGAACCTCACGCCTAACGTTAACGCGGTTCGAAAGTCACAATGGAGAGATAGACGAATTAGGAAACAAACCTTATTTAATGGTTCACCCACCGTATAAACAAGCAGACTTTAACAGACATAAGTTGAGACGCTAAGGTTGTGAACGAGAGAGAGCCTGTAACACAGCCGTACGTCAGCCACTAAAATAGACATGTCCACGAACATTTCTGGCAACACTGAGTATTCAAACAAGCATTGAAATGGTTTGGTGCCAGTCCTAATGGTGACGACTGGAACAACATTATCATACGGCGGCGAGTGGAGCTACAATACCATTGTCTGTGCAAAAAACTGTTCTTAGTGGTTTGTTGGAAATTTACAATCAGATGGATACATGGATAGATAAGGTGGTACTGGAACAGTAACTCTCGCGTTTGCAGAAATTTTGGAATCTTCAGGACATAGAAAGTGAGTTCAATGCAGGTTACTAACTCATTTGCGAGTTGTGTGCTGTCTGTCTCATACATAGTGAAATCCGTAGGTCAATGAAGATTTTAAGAATCATTGGGGAAAATGTGCAAACGGTCAGTTCTCCCCAAGTTCCTAGACGACATTACAGTTTTACAAAGTATCCTGGCGCAAGTAGTGCGTGTTGAGTGGTCAAAAATCACCGGAAGTTGATCACCGATTTTGTAATTGTTGCCATCCATCGTGTATACGTACCTAGTCAATCTCGATCACAGTCTCTACAGAAACTGCAGATGCTGAGGTTTTCAGTTGACAACTTATTTGCGAGTTATTTGGACTTCGTGTGTGAAACTAAATTGTGTGGTTCGGTAGGAATGTTAAGAGTACCTTCAGCAAATGTGCAGAGACCAAATCTACCACCATACCTTGTAAAATGTTAATGTCACCTTGGATCTTGAGGCAGGCTAAGAATATGATCTGCCAATCATGCTCGCCACTTTTTTCTCAATGGTTACCGCCTTGATACAGTTTTTCACCTGGTTGACAGGCAGCTAATTTGGAGGTGTTTGTGTGTGTGGTGCCAGCAACTTTCCGAGATGACCACACTAACCAGCTTACATGCTCCTGTTGTATGCATGTCAGTCCCAGCTGCAGCTTCACATTTGGATGGGATTAAAAACACAGAGAATGTATATCGAGCTGTAGCTATAACGTTGGGTGGTATGGAGGGTTGCATGCACTTTTTAAGACAGCTATGTTACCATGGCAGCATCCTGACTTTTAAACTACAGCTTGCTTCCACCCTGTTTACACGACAGGACAGTTAATCTCGGATTGCCAGCTTCCACCGGATACGGCAGCAAAGGTTCGAAATTGAGTTTATAATGTTTCTTGATGTTCAACCTCAAACCGACATGCCACGATCGGTTTTGTTTTCGTTTGGACCCACCAGGTAGACATAGTCTGAAGTGGGGGTCGAGCCACCAACCCTTCGCTTCACGAGCCAAAGCGTTTATCCGCCCGGCCAGCAGTTCTGTAGCTGTTACTGCGCTGTTCGCTCCTTAAACGAGAGAATGTGCAGGTAAACAGTAAGATATCTTTCGGAAAGTTGTGACTGATGAAAGCTATAACAAGTTACCCAGTAGTACGGTCGTTTTTCATTTTCACTAGACGTGTTGGTGAAAAATCAAATGTAACTGGTAGGAAAAGCTCGATATCCTGCTCCACTATCCGCTCGTCGTAAGATCTTGACTATGGATGAATATAGTGTGACCACCCGAATCCCATCCATTAACAAAACTGTCCGATGAACTGAATAGTATGTCAACTGCCTTGAAAAGAAATTGAAATGCTATGTCTATAGAACGTCTCCGGTCAACGCGTGGAAGTCGTGTGATAAACAAAAGTTTGCTGCCGTTTTAAGTAGTCAGTGGTTTATTCCGCACTGCACTCAGTGAATGCATCCCTAACCAAGTAACTTCATGGCAGTACCAACGGCATTGTCAAGTTATCCGCAGTGGTAATCGATTCCTTTGATCATGTCAAAAGTGGTAATGTTACTGTGATGATTCCAGGAATACAGAAATGAAGTAGTTGAATTAGCTCAACCCCAGAGCTAGCTTCGACGCAATAGTAATAACAACCGAAACAGGCAAAGCAAGTAATTTATCCCTCGAGCGCAATTGTACAACTTATATTCAGCAATGTAATAAAACAACAGTAATGAGAAATAGGTTCAGTGACAATCACCGCATCCTCCGCAGTTCAACTGAAAGTCCGGGCAGTAGTGTTGACGTTGCTTCTTTTTCACACGTTCAGGAATTCTTGTCTGCGCCGGGTCGATTGCAGATACTCTTTCGGTAATTGAATGCAAATCTGAAACAAACTCAGAAACAGAACTTTCAGTCTCAGGAGACTTAACGGACAATATAAGAGAGAGCTTCAAAATCTTGATACACTTAAGACCGATAATGGACGGACCAGAATTAATAACAAAAAATGAACATGAATAAGTTGCGGACTGCACATCTGTGAGTAAAAGTTCACA
>JTDE01001226.1:7388-49453 GCA_014338405.1 Paragonimus skrjabini miyazakii
AACATTTTAAGCACTAGATGTAATAACGAGTAGTCTCCAGCATATTCTTTAAAAATTCGTTAAAGTAATGATCGTCTATTAATATCGGCTTATGATCTTGTTTGCGGGTTTATTTTTGATGGCTTAAAATGCAGACTTCGTAAAACACGTATACAACGCGCGCGTGCTGTCAAATATTCATAAGAGAGGGTACCCATTAAGTAGACAGTAGTTTCACAATCAGAGTTATTTAAGTAAGTGGAAACAAGTTTCCGTTATGCGTAACGCTGCTCTTCAATCCTTTGATTACTAGCCAAAATGATGATCATAAGAATGTATACAGGCTTCATTCTCCTAATATTTGTTAACTAGGTTTTTTAAAAGATATTCCGAGCACGTTCATGTGACGAAGGTCTACACAGCTCGTAACACTATGCTAAGCAGCGCTATACAAAAACCCAGTTTTATCTAAACTAAAGACATACTGCGTTCAACAAAAGAAACCAAGAAACTGACAGTGTTGCTGGATATTGATAAATTCATTAGGAAAGACCATAAACATGGAATAACGATAGAATATAAGATTAAATTGCGTAGAATTCCTTGTTTGAATAACAGCAACGTTCTTGCAACCGTTTGTGTTTTAAAAAAGAAAGAGATTCATGAAAATTGCGTTTACAGGCATAAATTAGTGAATCAACCGGTAAGTGTTTAAATGTTCATCCTGACGAAGCAGTTCAATGATTATAAGAGACAACTTCCGACAAAGGACGAACTATTTTTCCCCATGAAGACAGCCGATACGTTTTCAATTGCATTCGAAAGATGAATTCGTTAAGCGCTTACGTCTAGGTTTATCAGATAAGATTTTTGCCATACTGTTGACTCACACGAATGATCGTTGTATAGAAATAATGAAGTAATATGAACACATGAGGTTCAGTAGATGTGGGGGGTTAGGACTTTGGGAGGACCTTCGTACCTCGAAGACGGTTTGTTTTGAGGTAAAATACTATTCTTTGTTAGAACAAGTTGCACGACAGCTTCGTTCAAGAATATCCTACCAGTTTGATCAGATTGTCACTAAACCAGAATACAAGAAAATAAATCGTTTTTGGCTGATTGAGTCGGATATCTTTGACGTACCACGCTAAAGGTGAAGATGGGCTTGATACCGGTCAAAATCTTTGTAGGCAGAGTTGTCCTTGACATGTTGACGACCAATGTTTAGCAAAATGTGGATGAAAAACTTATTCCATACCAGTCATTCAGTGCATGCAAGCGATTCATTTAAAAACATTATTGTGGTCATTTACTGTCTCATTTGTGATGCAGACAGAACATTTAGCAGAACAGATGAGAAACCTAACATTTGACTAATAGCTGTCAAACTCTAGATTTAGAACTGACAAACTAACACCCATTCAAGTTGTGCAATTAGAACAGATTCGGTAAATATTTATGAGAAGAATACCAATGGGGGCCAGCCAAACGATTCACAGCTCTTCAGTGAAATTCTTATCACACAAGTAGGCCCGATATTGAGCCAATTCAGCTGACCAAAGTGATTTATTCAAAAGAAAGAACAAACAGCCTCAGTTCGGTTTTAACCAAATATATTTACCGTTGTTTTGCGCCCTTTGTGTGAAGATCGAGTGAAGTACTTCTCTCAGTGGTAGGTAATACATAACTTGAATGATGCGGATTCAGACAGTCGATTTAAAAAGACTAATCTTGAATTTCAACAAACGTCAGAAAATACGGTGCTAATGAATAGGAATTTATAAGAACTACGAGAAAATGCGTTCAAAATGAGAAAATTAAGATATACCTCGTAAGATAGGTAGAAATTAACGTAGAATGAGCCTGCTGAAACGATCAGATCAAAATGAAGGTGGGAGTTTATCTAATAATACCAAACAGGAAAGTTTTACTCAATAAAAGAAACACAAATACATTCTCTACAAGCGATCATGTTAAAGTAGTTTATATACACATATATATTAAATACGGAAAAGGAAGAAGCAAACGGTTATAAAAATCCTAAACATACTTCAGCAAATATCACGTTCGATATCATAATGAACATAGAAAGTCAGGAATGACGAACAAACTTTGATAGATTCGATAACTTTTAGTGGCTACGTCGAATCCGAGACGTGATAATGATTTTCGGTCTCTGTCAATGCGCTTAATATTGTTTGTTTCTCTTAATGTGGCTGTACAACATAAGACTTGAACAAGGAGATACACTTATGAGAAATATACCGGTAGATTCAAGACTAAACTGCGCACAGATTCTGCGTTCCATGACACTTCAATATTATTATGGTTATTGGTCATTGTTCTGTATCTCCCAGAATTTGATACTAACTTGTGGCTTCACGTAGATCACGACGAAAAGAATTGTTAGACAGATAGAACGTCCTCAACTGTTAGAGTGGAATACCAGTAGAATTCATTGCTTCAGATGCCTCAGATGAGAAAAAGAATCTGTGGATTTCCGGTTGCCAGCTTTTTATTTCATAACCTTGTATTGATCATCAGGACAATCGGCACAAGCAAGATGATGGATAAAAACTACCAGTTCTCATTAATATTTAGTTGTGGATGCATAGTATACAACATTATACTTCCTGGAGTGAAGTCAGCTGCGACGAGAGCCAGGTAGCGACGTACGCCACTTTCTGGGCATCGACGTTATTACTTTGGGCATATCAATTAGGGTTTGAAGCAGAGATTGCCAGAGCTATACTTAGTGTTTTTAAGTTTTGAACAGTGACATGAACACAGAAGGTGTAATCCAAGAGAAACGTTAGCCTTGGACCTAGTTCATTGGAGGAACTGGCCGACAACAGATAAAAGGAAAAGAAAACCTACAGAGAAGAATTGTCCCTTAAAGGTAAACTACTAGTGGTTGTTAGAACCCAGAAAGATGCCACCGTGATGAATGGTTTATGTTCCTCGCAGATAAATAGGTTAGACATAATGGTGGACGTATCCAAGACACACCTGGATTTTCCTATTGAATCCTACGTTCACAAGCTCTTACCTTCCCGCTGCGAAAACAAACAAAAATAAATGTCCTCCTTAAAACGCAAATATCAAAGGCGTCCACCATATGCCTACTAACAACTGTATGAGTCATTTGACCGGTTTGGAGCAAGATAATTAAAAAACAAAACATTTTGAATTATGAAACGTTTTTTGGTTACAACGTTACCCTCAATAAGCATACGGAGAGGAAGAACATTGAATGGTCATCTATGTATCACAACAACGAAGGTAAGTCGTTGTGCAAGTGAAACGGTATCGAAGGCATGTCAGAAACCATCCACGCCTGCCCATAATCCGTACACATCCGCATATCAAAATATATACGGACATACTTTTGTGGGATTGTTTGGTGTCTGTCAAGAGAGTTCTTCAATCTTGTTTTTGGAACGTTGCCAGGTAACGGGGAAGTTCGAGATGATATCCACTGCAAATGTCGTGGAACTAATAGTTTGTTGATACACTGCCTTCATACCTACAACTGGAAATCCTGTAACTCTAGTTGTTACCCACGGTGTATCCAGCCTTGATTTGAGATTGTATATTTTGTCCGCAGCATGACTGTTCATTCGCGTTTTAGCAATTTGGTGCACGCGTAAAGGGTTCTGGTTCGTACCAAGTGCATTCTAAAACCTCGAATACACCGATTATGGAATCATCAAACACCAGATGTTAACTGGTATTTGTACCCGGGTTTTCGGTAGCTCATCGACGTTATGATTTATATTGCAAACGTTCTATAACCAAACTAGCTGACATAGCCGGTGCACAGAGGCTCGAGTACGTGAACCATGAGAGAGGCTTGCCAACATACCAAGACCAACTTGGCTTTTTGAGGTGAATTGCCAACAGTTATTTCCTGTTACTGTTAATGCGTGAAAGCTAACTTTTGGTCTTTGAAATATAGAAGTGAAATAGTACCGGTCACTTCTGGGTGTTTCTGAGTTGTTTTCATACATATGATTTGGTTGGTTACAGTTGTCTTGTGTCAAATAAGTCGATCAGTCAGAGTTCTGTATCTTTAAGCATATCTATAAATGGTTAGTAAGTATTCAGCTACAATCCGCTCATTTGTGCTGGCATTCAACATTGCCCACTTTAATAACTTGGGGTTTTCTGCTCATAATAGCTCATATCAATTGTGTTCGTTTATTCAACCCAGACTATAATAAAATCTTCTTCGTGTTCGCCATTTGTCTGAACAGAATTTCCACCACTGTTTAAACTGAACGTGCATCGATTTTCACACTTGTAGACGAAAAGCGCCGGAACGTGTTGACTTCTTCGATGGCTTTATCGTGTCTATGTTTTCGTGTAGATAACTTTCGTTCGTGTCTGGACGAGATATGGCAATGTCTGATTATTTTATACAATTTTTCCTGACACACTTGTCAGCAGAACGGATAGAGTCAGATCATTAATTTTCTCTAAGCACAAAGAGGATGAATATGCAACACTTTCATAATCATCTATTGAGGGGATGCATTATTCAACTGATGTTAGTAATTCAATTTTACCATTAAGTCCTTCGCAACATTGTCCAGACTAACAAGAAATAAACCATAGTACGGAATTACCTAAGAACAACCAGCATGAACACAGGCATGCATAAACTAAACTGAATGTAACTGATCTAAAAATGTTGTAAAAGAACGAATGATTAAAATGAAAAGATACATTGAAAGAACCACAAATAGAAGTAATCAATAAAAAGCTGCTGTTTAAATATTTGTTCGAAGAAGAAAAAGAAATTAGCAGTGTTGATAAGTAGATTGAGAATAACGCAACGTTATGAGCAAGTTGTAACACCCTACGTTTCAACCACCTCGGGTAGTCTTCCTCAAAATTGTTGATAACACTGGGAAAGAAGTTATCCTTGGGGGACATATGTAAACGTGAGGGTCGAAAAGACATTTGGTCACCTGAACGTTTAAACTAACAACGGGTCGATGAAAGTTGCCGCTTACTAACAAGAGGTATCTGAACACCGTAAATCTTTCAAGCACTAAGCATGTTTTCTCTTCACTGTACTTGAAAACATTGGTATAATCAGAGAAACAGAAACCAGCAGTCAGGCATTTCCTATCAAGGTTTAGAAATATGAAAAAACGGGAATAAATCAGAATAAATCAGAAATCCAACCAACCACATATTTTAAAACTCGTTGATGAAGAGAGAGGCAATTAATTCTAGCTTACTCCGGGACCAAACGAAGAAAGTGGATGGCTTAAAAGAACGGACAAGTGAAAACTTAAATGACCCACCGGAATTCAACCGTTTTAAAAACTAAATTGCTTTTCGCAATGGTAATCTTGCTTGTATCAGACAGACGGTACTGCTAATAACCAAACAAAATTAACCATGGAAACAGATTTTCTTTAGAAAAACACAAAATCCGGTATGTGCAGGGCATTGCACACTCAAGTGGAAGAGCAACAAGCTTTGAGCTACACGTTTAGTAACGAGCGAATAAGTAACCCTAAGTGTAACACGTGCGGGTAGAAAAATATCGACTACCGTCGGGATCTTTAAAAACATTTTCTCGGATTTTTTCACGGGAAAGACAAAGTTGAGTGGAAAAGGCTGAACAGTATTTTGGCAGTGAACCGAGATTAACACCTTACGAACCACTGTGGACCCGTTTAATTATTCTACATCAATAGTTGTTCAGTATGGGTTTTTAAAACATTGTTAACACCATCAGGATGCAAGCAATCTATATATAATCTTATTTGTTATCGGTGCAATGTCAGCAGTTCTCAGGGATTTAGAAGTATTTCGCTGTAGGATGCACTGTTTGAATATATATGGTAAAATATCAGCAGTGAGATTGAATTTTCGTTTTGCCAGCAGTCAAATGAATAACTTCTTCGTGCATATCTGAACTATTACCAGGGCGGAAGGTCAACTGAGTGGAGTAGTACCCATTAGAAAAGTAGACAAGTGTTCTTCGCAAGCCTCAGTTCACTGTCCAACACTCCTTCGTTGCAAAATCAATTTTGTATGGGCTAGCGTAACGGGTAAGGAAATCTGTAGGCTTGGGTTGTTCCTACTATCATAAAGGTACTTTTCAAAAGATCGCAGTTGGCCTGTATGCCATCTTGGTGCCCTATGTTTGTGGAATTTCAGTGTTTGCTTCTGATACGGTTTTGGTTTACGGTAAAACAATACTTTTTGGTTGAAAATCTGGTGGAATTTCAGTTTCTGTCTTTCGGTTTTAGAATAAATCTGACAAACTACGTGAACATCCAATGTGAAAAAGCTAGTTGACAAAGGTAGTGTTCTTCTCCTCTTCAAAGCTTTCCAGTGTTACATTTTTGTTCGGCATTTTGAAATGTTTCAAGTAAGACTGCTTTCATACTCAAATGGATGGCAGCGGCACACTATGAGGCAGTTGTCAGTGCGCGTTTATTTTAGGGAATCAGAGTTCCTTAATGTTCACTCAAGCTTTCAAATAGCCTACAGGTTCCAGAAGAGTGGCTAGCTATTATCAGTCTTCATGTTAAACCTGATACCAATGGAATTTTTGAATATATCGCATACATCTTCTAAAAAGGTTTGAGAATTATATCATCGGCTTGCTGCATTTACAGATTGAGATCGATATTTGACAACTTACTGGTCGCCAGCCTTTTATGATTGCTCCGTCGATGAATCGCAATATGACTAAATCCAGCGGAGCTCCTTTCCTTAGCTTGCACGCGTTGGCGCTGAACGCGAAGCGTATAAACTGACGTATTTCTCTAGTGTCACGCGTACTTCCCGGTTTCAGATTCAGCCGCGCATGGGATCAATGAAAATGAAGTTTGCTATGACATCAAACAAAATGATAACTGGGAGGTTAATAAGCATAAACCCACCGGCGGGATATATATCTCGTTTTGGTCGCCTAACATTCCCATCAACACGCGAAAGCAGACTTAGTCGAGTGATGTGGAATCAACGACGGTAGCTAAGTTCAGTTTGGTTTACCGATACCTGAACAGTGCCAAACATACACAAGCAACATTGGGTCATCATTGAATTGTGCGCAGTTCGTAAGTGTATCAAACCTGGTTGATGTTATCAGAAAAAACGAGACAATTTTGCAAATCATGAAAGTATTTAAATGGCGGTCAAATAGAATAAGGTTATCAAATTGTTCTATCAGAAACAGTTGTTTACGTGTAGCTCATCGTGATTCATTCATTTACCTGATATCACCAACCGTTATCAATCAATTGCAAGTTTTCCGTGAGTGTCACAAATGATCGGTACGTTGCTGACAGGGATTGGAAAATAACTAGTATAAGTCGGCGCACTGAACCACCTCCCCATGGTGCCGTGTCCGCAATCTCGGTGAAACCGTTGACTGGATAAGCGTTCAACAACCCCAGATAGGGCCAACCACTCTACCTGGTCCCAACGTGCTGGTTAATTTTGATGTGGATAATGAAAGTTCCACCAGTGCCTTCACGCCGCCACTTACCAGTACATAAGATAGGTGAGCGGAGTACATCCATTCAGAATGTGACCAAATATGTGAATCGAACGAAGGGATGGTGCAGAACAGGGGTCAGGTGCTCAGCCTCTTCCACTCTTTGGCTGCACCGACTATGACCGCAGCTGTACAACTACAATTGGTCCCAGTCAACAAGAAACGCAGGCACATCCCGTCGAACGCAACCCCAAGAAGCTCAAATGCATGAAAGCCACCGGATCCAATTTGTTTCAACAAGAATCGACTTCCCTTGTCAGACTTACCAAGGGGCTAGCTCCGTCCTGCTCCATTTGATGCGAACTTTGTCTCATTTCCCACGTCGTACTCTGAAACTCATCCGAATGCGTCTACATGCACTGTCTGAGCACAAGATTGCTATCCTCACTGCCACTCCAAGCACTATTTCACAGACAAACATGACGCTGGATATTGAGTCATAAGCTACTGAACACTCGGCATGGTTCTCCTGTTTGGATGAAACAGCAATAACCCAAGTGGTAAATTTTATCAATAGCCGCGGTCTTTATGCAGACATTTTCAAAATGGTACGGGCAGTCACTGGTAAACACGCACGCCTCACAAACTTTTACGTACATCTGGCGACTGGCCACTCGATGACGTGCTTTTGTTGCAGCGGGACCCCACACTACCAGGAAAGAGATAAGGGAAGCAAACTACGTTGCGGTGGAAAATCTTACCACAAACTGGAAGGCTGCCTACAAGACGAACCGAAGCTTCCCGAATAATTCCCACGAGTACCAGTCCGCGCTATTAGCAGGTCATCTGCATATTGATGAACGACTATCACGTATAATTCTGTTTCCAGACTGGTCCTTGGTTGACCCCATCACTGTGGATGAAGCTTCCTGTACTCTGAAGAGTATGGGAAATACCATTACTGGTTTGGAAAAAACATCTAAAGCGTATGAAAGATGATGCCTTTGCAAGATATTTCAACCTCTTCCTACTAACTGTAGGTTGCTGCTACCGCATCACGTTTGCTCCGAAAGTGAATAACCATTCTTTGCTAACGATCTGATCTCCCTGGTCGAGAATCCGACGCGTCTATCCGAAAAGCCTGCATCCGCTTATAGGGCTCTGGAGCTATCCGGATTAAATTCACAGTAATCTATGTTGACCATAAGCAAACTGTAACGACTGCAGCTGACGAGTTTATTGATGAACTCTTGGACGATATCCACTCACCAAGTGTTCTAACACTGTGACTTATTACGTTATCCTGTTCACCAGGGAAGGTAAAGCGTTTGCTAGTCACTGAATACAGTTTCGTACTTTCTGAGAAAGCATCTGATCCCGAACATGAATCAACCATTTGCTTTGAGCAGAGGCCACGGAAACGCGCTCAAAGACATATTCACCGGTTAGCTCAGCAGTGGCCCTGTCTTCTCAAAGACACAAACTGGCTACAGTCACATTCACAAATCGCTTGGGCGTTCTTAGTTTAACTACAATTATTACTATCATGCGCAAATCAATGTTCACTGTTTTGGAACGTAGTCAAAAAAAGATTCGTCTGGCTATATCTTGAGGGACGTCAGTTTCTAGATAGGCTTCCAGGGTGTGGTAGTGACGAACGAGAATATGATCCACGAGGCGTGGATGGACAAGCGTTATCACAAACTGGATGACCGTGGTCATCAGAAAGTGCCCAACTCTGCAAGCGCCGGTTGTCGAATCCAAACCGCATTTTCTCGGGGATGTTTATTTGTGCCATCCAACTTCGATGAGGCCTTCTAAGGCCAAAGGTCCGGAATTCTCGAGGTGACTGAAATGACCACTCAGTTTTTGTCGTGGCAACTGCGGTTAACCGGAATGCCTCGCTTATGTTCTCCAATCGTACTGAATCACCCATTGTGTGCGCTGTGCTCGGCACAACCGTGTGGCCAAGAACCTTCGGAAAAGGCTGCACAATCTGGTATACGCGGTATTCGGGGAGCTACCAGTGCCAACGGTGAGCTCGTTCACCAAACCGAATGTTTTTGCGGTATCTAATAGTGCCCCTGTGGTACTGGACGTTAGCATAGCCCAGGGTTGCAGAACCCAGTTTGCCTGGAAGGATAAAATTGTAAAGTTCGGGGCCGACTCTCTTAATGCCACCATTCACTCGGCCCTTTTATATCATCAGCTTTGATATTGACTTTTTTTTCATTAATCTGTGTAAACCACTTTCCATGGTAACATGTATCCGTTTTCATGCAATGCGATCCTTTGACTGGGACTGCTCTCATGCACGGTAACTGATTTAGGCTCAATCATTGTTTTAGGTTTTCCGGAAAAGTATGACACATTAATGCATAGAACCTAACAGTTTTCTCACTACCAAGGTCATTTCTCAGTCACACTCACTCAGCCTTGACTGTAGTAGTTGTATGGAACATCTATGCAGAGGACATACGAGCAGTCATCATTTCATTATCCTAACCAAATAAACTGCAACAGTCGTCACTTAAGTTACCTTGCAGGTCTGAAATCCGACAATATTTCCCGGTACAGGGCTCACAGGAGTCATTTGAATATGAACCAATTAATACTGGAAAGGGTATTCAATATCCAACGTTTACTCCGCCCCAAAGAGTCTAACGATAGCTTATTTTCTTAAGAAAGGCGGACTTGTAGGGCACAGCCTTCAGCTTCACTCAGATGGCAATAATATGTATTCGAGTGAGAGAAATTCGTCAATACCTGCTCCTTAAGTACCAACAAGTTAGTAGAGCCATAATGACATGTCTGTATTTATTCCCTCTGTATTCCTGAATTTGTATAATACATTATGACAGACGACCCCAGGACCAGAACAGTTAAGTTACCTTAAACAGCGTTCTCATACTGAACGTCGCCCTGCTATGTATCCTGATATGTCAACTTGAAGAACGCCGTTACCAAGCCGACAATATGTACACGCTTATTGCATTGTAATGTGCCCTTGCGAAAAACGTGACCATTTCGCCAATTGAGGTCAAAACATTTCATTATGGCAAGCCGGATTCACACATTCGGTCACCCATAGCCTTTTTGTTACAAGCTCACAATGTATTATGTGAAACAGAGAGAAGACGTAGCTGTATTTCGGCAGTTTGTGTTCTCAGTCTCAAATCTGTAACAAACTACTCTTAGAAAACAGAACAATTCGGCCGGATAACAATATAAATCAATTCGAAAATCTCTACAGAAAAATCGATAGTTAAACCATCGGCAGCATACTAGGCTCTCTGTCGACGCATGTACTCTTGAAATTTCTTGATAATTGATGCAATGCAAAGGTTTCTCTTGTTGTTCTGTGCACACTTTACGCACATAAGATTACACATTCTACTGTCGACTTTTCTTTCGTAAATTTGACATCATCCACAATTGGTCACAACATTCTTATTCACTCAGATTGTTCAGCTAACCACCATGTAAGGCATGCCCTTGTCAAGTTCCTGGTTTTAATTCCGGCCAAACTTCCATGGATCAACCGTATTGACCACTGCACCACTAACCTCAAATTAGGCACGAACTAACTATCAGGTAGAAACTTACCTTCACGTCCGTTTGTGAATAGTGTTCAGATTGTACGATCGCTTCAAGTGCATAGATGTTGACCGTCCTGTTAACTCTAATTTACAATCACACGATTGAGGCTTTTTGCGCTGGTGTATTGACTGGAGGTGAGCAGCAGTGAACAGTTTTGGTCAGTACCCTGGTCACAGTTCAAATTCCGGCCATGACAATCTGTGTACCGCTGACGAGTGAATTTTAAGTCTAGTGTCTCTCTACCAATGGAGTTGCCTGAAAAGTCTATGAGGATGGGAAAGTTGAAAGCAGTTTGAGTAACGTTCACCCCGCAATGATTAAATACATGCCCGACTTTCGACAAGGTGCGATTCACATTATTTTATAATCACCTGATCCCAGTCAATCCAAGCTTCACTATATATTATAACTTGAAGGCCAGCGACTGCTCATCATTATCAGTCATACGTGCCATTAGATATCAAGATGGAGTGCTGCAGCCATCCGCCAATCACAAACTTACAGGCAATGGCCATTCAGTGTAGTTTTCTAGTTTTGCACTGACTGGGTAATGATGAATGCTCAACTAATCATTCTGACTCATACGTAATGTGCCAGCTCGCTTGCAGTCATTATAACCTCTGCACAGAACGAATAGGTCGATGCAAGTAGCAACGTGGATCGTAGTGCATTCCTCAGCTGCTACAAACTGGAATGTCAAATGCGGCCTGTTGACCGTAGCGACGTCCCAAAATTCGGTTGTACTGATGACCAACGGGCATCCAATTTGACCCTATCAAGTTGTTAAGTGACTGGCAATGGTGAATCAAGATGTTAGGCGCTCATGGCACATATATTATCTGTTTTATGAAGTAGATTAATGGAATATACCGTTAAAATCCACCTACAAAAATATTATTGGCGCACTATCCGCATGACCGTGACTAATCACTACACACTACTGCCTTCTTGTAATTTATGGTTGAAATTTTCGGTAGGAAATCTCGATACGGTCGCATTCCGCATAAATTAAGACTGGTTTTATCATTTGTGCAATTCCGAGGGAATCGTGCGAAGCCCATCGGCTGTTCCCTGATCAGCAAACGGAAAATCAGTGTAGTAGTGATGAGACTTTTGACCCGAAAAGGAGAACCAATACGTGAACATGCATATCATGACCTGTGTGGACGAACACTTAGGTTGATGAATAACCTTAAGATAGGCGACCACCGTTACTGTTTGTTCCATTTTCAAAACTGATTTGAGTGGATAGCTCATATTAAATGGTAATAGAACCGCAAAATTTTTCCAACAAAATATGATCGCAGTTCGTGCCCCTTTTATCCCAAGGATAAGCTTATTTTTCTATAAACTGTGGTTTCAAATCTGTCAGTCTGCAGTCGTAATCCCCACTGTAGCTGAAAGGTCAATGTGGACGACTTTACAGCTGAACTAAATGCTGTTCCAAAACAAGAAGGCTAGGGCTTGAGATCCACCTTACCTTACTGTGTTGTTTCATTTGTGAGCGATCGATCTGTCATACCATTAAAGTGAAATAGCACTATTGACTTGCATAAATATTGCTAGTATGGCTCGGAGCAATTCACTGGCTGAACAAACTTGCCAGATAAACTTTCGGTTCGCACGTATTTTATGTAACATGAAATAAAATGATGTTGTGCCGTGTAATTTTCAGTTTAGCGAAAACTGCCACAAGTCAGCATGTCATCACTAAACAGAAATCTCAATATCGGTATCATATAAAATGCTACCGCAGGGAGCCACATTAAGTGAATACTATGACAAACAAAGAGGTTTGGCAGATTGGTGCCGACAAATCTAAAATTAACAGCTCAGCGTGAATGTTACGTAGTCAGAATAAACTATGCTCCGAAACAATCTGAGTAGAGTAAAGGTGACTTTATTATAACGGCTCAGTTGTAAAGTAGTATGTGATATAAAATTAAGAATAAACAGTAATGCAAATTGATCAGTTTTTATGGTGGTCTTCTGTAGCATTTGGTCATAAAGAAACGAATATCTGCCTCAAAAATAGAAAGTTATTTTCATTACCATTAATGAATCATTTGTTTGAAAAAATAAAGACTGATCAACATTCACCAATTATGTTTGTCATTATTGGGATCCAATGCGACCAGCAACATTTGTTTGCGGCAAGAGACGGGCCGATTTTCAATGACTGTTATTCCAAAAACGTCATATTTCACTTTGTCATTAACAAGCGAATCAATACCATATGAATAACAAGTTAACTCAGACAATCGCTGTGAAATTTCCAAATAACAACAAAATGTGATGAAGTTAAGTGTTACTCTGCACGACAATGCAGAATTCTGTAATCAATAAGTTTTAATTGCCGTAAGTTGTCTAACAAGTGGATATCAATAAGGGCAAGGGAATCGAATGACCGTGAAAGCATTGATATAGATCGTATCGTGAGCTTTGAAGCGCACATCATCTGAATTAGTTTAAACACAAATTCCGTCATTCATTAATTGATATATCGGGCTATCTGCCTTAACCACTAATAAGTATGTTCATTTTCTTCTTTATAATAACAGTTATAATTTATTTTTATGGTTTATTGCTAGATTTACCGCAGTACCCGTAAGCAATATTGATAATAATGTTACGGTTTACTTGCCTGGATTCTTGTTATCAAAGTTAGCCTAAATTTTCCGAAAAAGATAGAAAAATACATGGATAAGCTAATAAGGTTTCCTTGTAAAGAAATACTGTTTGAGTAGTGACTTAGTTTTCCGATACTCTTCAAATTCCGTAAAATGTATAGCAAGTCAGTTATACAAGCAGTCGCTTATGACCATTCTTATGAGATTTATACAACTAAATGAAAAATACACGATTTTCAAATAAAACAATAAAACAAGGCATGTACATCTTTAAACGTTTCGCAGGATAGGATAGATACCAATCTGTTGAAGGGTGGTGTTTCGGGGTTATGGTACGCGTCCCAGTAGCGGCTCGCAGCCTCAGGTGATTTACTGTTGGCCGAGTTTCATGTGGCTCGAAAAGGAGTGGTCAAGACAGGTTGAGGGTTCAAACGGATATCTTCAATGAACACACACCATTGAATTAGCCGGCGCTGCCCTCAACTATTGCTATCAGACGCAATCTCTCAGATTTCATATAGGTTTTCCGTATATTGTAAATGTCTCGGGATACTTCGTCTGGGTTAATTCCATGTTCCGTCTCGTTCATGTCGAAACCGTTTTTGCCTCGTGTGGGTTCGATCAAACCGATTCACGTTTAAAAGTAGCCACTTTGTAGTTCACCCAAACTATCGGCTTGAAAACAGGTAACGGGATAAAAAATCAAGGACGAAAGCACTTGGGCAAATTGTACGTAATGGGTTAGATGTTTCCTATGATGTTTGATCCTGATGCAAATCAATCAACTTTTAGTTTGACCAAAAATCTGCTGATGTTTTGTGCAATGTAAACCTACCTATGTTTGATAGGCCTATAAACACCATCTTTTTGTCATAGTTTGAGTAAGTTTGCGTATGATATTAGGAAATAAAATTCCATGTCAGTCCCTCAGGGTATCCAGCTTTAATAAAAGTTTCCAATATTACTGTACCTATCCTAGAAAGTATTTGGTTTTTCTCAAATGAACTCCGAACCAAATTGCCTTTCTACTCCATAGAAACGAAAGTGTGAAAATTCTTGTGTTGATCGTTCCATGGCTTTTCCATGGATCGAATTCTGAGTTGATTTTCCCCTATCAATAACGAATGTGCACTTCAACTACTCGTTACCCGTTGCTGTATTGTAATTTATGGTAAACGTTTATGTGAATGTTTACTACTAAAATTAACTTTCATGACCTGAAGATCATAGGTGTTTAAAATCCGGCAAAAGTATCCTCTAAGTAGCATTTGCATAGCTCGCGACATATGATGGGATGATGGAAGCCATTGGTCTCCAATTTGGCTATAAATTTATAAGTCAGTATCGCGGCTAATGAGAAACCCATCGTTAGTAGTCATTTCGGAATTACCGTACAAGATTCAATTCTTCTACCTGGGTTGGTAACGTAAATGCGCAAAATTCATACAATGCTTGATATCTTCGTGGGAATATGTGCAAAACACTTTTCCACTGCTAATGTATTGAATTAAAATAGTTTAGAATTGATTTACTAAGCGTCATACCACTGGATTCAATGTGAAACGATGCAAAAATTACTCCATCAAAACTCCGTATTATAAACAGCTTTCGCTAATTTCGCATACCAGCACCGGTTAGTATCTCTGGCAAGAAATTATCGGACAGTATTTGCTACACTGAAGCAGCAGTAAACACTCAAAAATACAAAGGATCTAGGTTGTCTTTTTTAGTTGTTGTTCCTTCGCTTTGGATAGGCTAAAACAGATTAGCCATTTGTGATCAGCTGGCAAAATATCTAACAGTCACCACCACTTCATAATCGTTTGGGATAGTTTTATCAAGTTGGTTATGTGACCACCACTTCGATCTTAGTTAGCCTCTTCACCACCATCCACACCGAGGTATCGTATCAATTCCCAGTAAGAAATGGTCAGAATAATGGGTCACAATACCAAATAGTATAGATAGTTATCCGCTGGACCATGAGTTTGCTCCTACCGATTTTTTAATAAATATTTAAGTTACTTTCCATGGTCACTTTACTCCACGTGAATGAACTTAATCACCCACCTGTGATTGAATATTCGGATGAACGGTTTGCTGTTCACGTCTACAGATCAGCGGATGTTTGCAGGCACCCTTAGTTTTACAGTGGCGATCTTCAGTGCAACCGCCACTAATGCACATGTATTTTGCCTTTGAAATGAAGGGATGTGGTCATATAGTAAGAAAATCGTACATGAGCTGCTGTACATTTTTCAGTGAAACTATAATTGATTCCCGTGCGGTGTACTGCTTTCATGGTGACTGTCACGTTTATGCATATAATATGTGTTTACCTAAGGTCGGCTTGTAATTCAGACATACATGACTTAAGATTCTTGTCCAGTAGCAGAAAGCAGATGAATGTAATGCTAAATCAAACAAATACGTGATCTAGACGGCCAAGTCAGTAACATTTTGGATCTTATTGAGGAATCCGACAATCTAGGCGGCGTTAGTACCTGCCACTAACACAGCAGCGATCAAGCTTCTTAGTTTAAGTAAGTTTACGGCGTTATTGAGTTATCCACTATATTCGGTTCCCTTCCATGTCATCTCACTCGACCCTCGATGAGTAAAAATCTCATCAGTCAGTGGCCGTATGTCGAAAGGTTTCCAACTCATCAGTTTTAACAAAGTACTGGACTTCGTAGGACCGTACCATTCACACTTAATAATCAACGATGGTTTTGATGAAGAAAAATCGCACATAATGCACCGAGCGGCTAGGAAGCGACAGTGGTGCCCCAAGACTTGGAAATGATTGTGCTAAGCGGACGAAAACTGCTGATGTGTAGGACAGTTAGTGGTTTGCGTCAGACCGGTGTCGCGTAAGCTAAGCCAACTTTCCGTGTGCGTTCATATACAATGAAACGACTCTGGGGCACCATGGTTTTCGATCCATAGAATGGCGTTGAAAGACACAGTAACATATGTGGTGCCAACTAATTCTGCTTGTAAAAACGAGGTTTGGCTTACAGTACTATGTTCGAGGTCTAGGCGTTCGTAAACAAATATTCCAATCAGAAGTAACGAACATACATACAAACGTTTACTTAAAAATGCAGCTTGATCTGTATCAGTGGAAGGTGTGCTTTATCAATAATAAACAAGAGTGTCACAGGCGATGACTATAGTAGTGGAACATACAAGCCATCTGTTTCTAACCTGATTGTTTGTCATACTTGTGAACCAACGTTAGAGCGATGTGGAGATATTGGGGTACAGCGTGCTTCGAGAATAGGGGTTCCAACAACATTCCAATGAAGAGAAACAACATAAACAACCATCAGTCGAACGCCAAGTTAGCCATGCTCACGACTTTCACAGGCGAAAACTAAAACAGCACCAACTACATAACAGCATGCTCTGTCACACAATTCAAATTCAACCAGCACGCGCCCGCTGGTTTCGACCACGCGATACAGTACTTAACGAAAGTTGGACTACTACCCATGGTGACGCAGTTCGGAAACGTCTTCTCATTGGATGGAATCACTCGGACGGCTGGAAACAAAACACTTACATCAAATGCTTCCCTAGACAGTGCGTTCGAAACGTTGAGGCCCAACAGAAACAACGTCGAGGTGAAGCAATGTGAGCTCCGTGTTTGACTTCAATGGCTTCAAACTGAGCTGAAATCGACTAAGTAATTACACCGAAATCGCAGACGAGCGGTAGAAACACACACAATTACTACCCTGGTGATTGGTTTTCAGGGGGTTATTAGTACGTTTAATAGTCGGAGCACTTTTACGCACTAATTTTATTTCAAGCCGCTGCAACTTTTCGCTAATGACAGTAGAACTGTAATCGCTCAGGTTCTGTTCAAAATCATCCAAATGTTGCCTTAGGAAGATTTATATTGATTTCGTATCATGCTGGACCCGTTTGACTGAGATTTTCGGGACGGCTGGTACAAACCAACATTTACATGAAGTGTGTTGATTTTTGGTCGTGTGATTACTCGTGGACAAAATGTTACAATATTCAGACTTGTTGATGTTTGAATTTCAATTATTAGTTACACGCTCTAATGTAACCTCGTGCCGAAATAAACCTGTTTATATGGTTCAACGGTTTTTGTATTCTTGACAAGATATCCGTTGTGGATTGTTTTTTGCATAGACAATGACTCATACTCACAATTTTAGAAGTTGCTGTAGAGTATGCCTGTCCTAGATGTGTTGTTTTGCATGCAATTAATTAGAATGCTCCCAGTAAAAACAAATTAATCTGTTTAATCCGAACGTTTTTCCCTGATGAAATCGTGTTCAAAAGCACCTGCGTGCTTTTCACGTCGAAATAGTCCGTTCTCTCCACCCGTAGATATAAACGATTGATGACCCGTTTTGTCCAGTCTAGACCTCGAATTGCATGTCACATATTTGGGCCAATGGGCGAGTAATAAAAAGAACTGGTCTGGTTTGTCGAAATCTGATTGGACCTGAGAAAGCTATCTGTATTGCTTATCAACATATTTTGTCCTTGTCGTTCCTGACAGATTACTGGAAGTTATAAAAGCCTTTACAATCATGTTTCTGTAGGCTTTTCTCAATTCACAATAAACATTGCTCGATCCATGTCCACATTTAACTTATCTGTGTTATGCTCCGAAAGTCCGTTCATCAGTTCAAAAGGATATTTAGAAGCGATTCGGAACTATTTTAAACATTGTATGCCTGAGGAGACCGGTAAAGAAATTGTCGGAGTGGTTGAAACCACAATGTCCGATTTAAAACAGCAAAATATGCTTAAGCAACACGAACTTTTAATACTTGTGTTCATCTGTATTATTTTTATTCTCTTCGGAGCTGTTGGATCACTGTCCGTGATTGTGGTTGTACAACGACGACCACGGATGCGTACATCACATAATCTGTTCACGGTCAGTTTGGCGGTTGGAGACTTGTTGCTATGTTTGTTCACTCAACCGTTCAATCTATTGCGGATATTGTATTGGCATGTGGATTGGACGTTGGGTTCTGTAATGTGCAAAGCCGTTGAAACAGCGCAAGCGACCAATATCTTTGTGTCTACTTTGAATATCAGCGTGGTTGCTGTTGATCGACTTTTGGTAAGTAGATATGAAAAACAAGTTTTGTTGATGTTATCAGCGTAAAATCTTTAGAGAATCTAATGGAACATAAGGATAGTTATGTTCCACAAAACTTGCTTTTAATAAGCAAAACAATTAATTTTTCCATCGGAACATAGAGTTTGTACATATTACACCTAGGAAAATACCCGGGTATTCGCCAAAGTAACTCCGGATGTGAGCTTGAAACGATAAGCACTACCGTTCAACATTATGAGGCAATTTTCCTCAGTATGTATTAATTTCAAGAGCATGTTTGATGACTTCATCTAATCCATCTGGCACCAATGTAAGGAGGTGATCGACTTAGATTAAATCATGTCCACTGGTAAATTATGATCAACACAAATGTTAAGCTGTTTTATGCCAATAATGTGCACTTTAGATGAAGAGGATTTTTAAAACATTTTGTTTTACTAGAAAGCAGCTTTCCTCATACCAGTTCTAGTCCATTCTGAGACAGTCGCCATTAATATTGATATGCTGTGTTTGTCTTTTCTTGGTACCCATCATATATGGGGGTTCAAAAAATAAGTGACTCTCAGTCTGAGTTCACAGGTGAAAGCTGTTTTAATAAGACAGACAGCAGTGAACTATCGGTCAGATTTACCATGCATCTGTCGATCAGACATCGCTATATCATCAGAACAGTTTTTCTATATGTTGTACGTTTTCTATAATGTATTTTCTAAATCTGTTCAGTTAAGAAATAGACTTATATTTCATAAACTTCATACGCCTGCGTTTTATTACTGAGAACTAAGGAGCCAGGATTTGCATTAAAGCAGAGGATGGAGGATGAAATGAGTAGAATATCTGAACACTTGATCCAATTATGTTCAGTTGCAACTGGACGAATTCTAATCAGAACAAAGGAGGCGCAACGTCTGAAAAAAGTTCTTTTATGCATATTTCGTAGATGTTAGACTTCCCGAAACAATTTATCCAGTTTTGAATCTAGCATACTCATGTCGAAAAATATCAACTGACCTGAGTGTATCTCTCTTATAATTGGTGTGTTTATCAAACAGACCTTATTACTTTGGTAGTACCAAATTCTACTCACTATGTGTGTACATTTCCAAGGAAAATGGACGGTTTGAAAAGTGGCAGCTGAGGTGCATAATGTATTATGTACCTGGTGCATACGTTGGCACCATTCGTTGCTGGCTTGATATTTACAAGTCTACAGGCAAAAAAACAAACAATATTCACGACTCTATCTACCAAAAACCATAATCAATTGTTGGTCGTCCCTTCTTCTGTGTGGTCAGTTGGTTCATTACATAGTTCACAAGTTTGCGTTTTTTCCCGGACATGGTGAAATACTTAGTGGAGCACTAACCCTCGTTTCTCGGGAAAAGACGTACACATTCACTTCCAAACTTATTTTCATTTTTTATTTGTTCTCGACAAAAAAAATACAAACTGAAATATTGTCCGGAGACCTCCTGAACTACGATATGCTTTTATATGGCGATAATTTGTATCCTTTCAGAGGGCAAATGAACGTTATCTATAAGCATATTCCAACAGATAAATAACACATCTGGTCTAACGTTGAAGTCAAATGTTTGATGTGTAGACCAGTTTAAATGCGTTGATATATTCCTACCGAAAATTGAAACATACGAAAATATATGTAAGTGATATGTACAAAATGAAATAATATCTGGTCAAAAACCACCTGCCTGAATTAGAAAGTAAAAATATTTTGGCAATTTCAGAATTAAACTAATTTTCATCTAAGTTTGTGAGAAGATACTTTAGTTATAATTTTTTAGGTAAGTTCCCCAACACAAGAATTGCAACCAGGAATCGGGTTGTACTAGTTAATGCAGTGACCGTTCATATTAACAGTCTGGAATGGACTGCATCTATCCTGACTATATCAAATGTAGCAGTTTGGGAACACGGATATATTGTAATACAAAATATTTGTGAAACTTGTTTTCTCTGCCTTGATTGTTGTCGAATGATGGTCAGTGGCCAATAATTCGTGTGGAATATACACACCAGCAATACTGATTATTTTATCTCACGTACATAATACCGAGATAAAGCTTGAATACCCAGTGTCCGTTGATGCGTGCACAAAAAGGTGTTTCATTTGATTATATAATTTCCGGCAGTGCGATGAAATTTACTCGCATTATCCAACTTTCCGATCGGACGCAACTGCTTATTCTATAAAGCAATGTTAGGCCTGTGAATGATTAACCAAACCAATTCAGGTTTTACTGTAAAATAAGTTACCATTATTCGTAAGTACCATCACAAAGAAAGTTTGTGGTGTATTATATCACTAATCTGAAATTCGACACTAATATTCCGTGTAAATTTTACAGTTGATTTTAGTGTTTAACTTTTTTATACTCCTGAACGGTACAAAATAAGAGAATCAATACTTCATTAATGTTTTACAATAACGGTTTTTCTTACAAATCAATAGATAAATAAAAATTTATCTTCTCGGTCCTTTTTCACAACTTTCATATACTCAGAAATGGGATAGATAAGCCTCTCCGGTCATTTAGATATATGTGATTATCCTTGGCCGGCAAATGAAAATCCTCGGCTCGAGGTAAGAATTTTTAAAATTGTGTTACCAAACATGGGTCATACAATACCTTTACACCTTAGTAAGGTAATCAACAATTTAAAGTATAATGTTGGTCATCAACCTCGGCGCCAAGTGACCGTCTGTTAAACATCATATTGGCGAATAACTAACATATATCAGTTCTTTAAAAGTATTCACGGCGAAATATCACTCAACCATTCCAGTGTTCATTAGACCAGTTCCGTTGACAGCCAGTAGAATAGCAGTAATGTAGTAGTCAGTTACTTCGCTGTTTTTTACGGCCATTTGACTAACATTGTAGCTACGTCATATATTACAATATGGGATATCCCAAGAGCTTGATTTAACCAAACGTTTCAAACAAGAAGTTCAGTTCGTGCAACGATTTGTCAAATATTGAGAGTCTAACATTAAACTGACATATTCAGACAAAAGACCAGGATGTGCAATACTTCCGGGTAAAACCCTACTGGAAACAAGTAATGATTCTGAAGACTTTGAAAATACACATCTAACAGTAAACGTGTTCTAGCGAGTGGTTGAGTTTTTATATGCATCCGAAGTGTAATTGGTATTATTTCTACCAACTAGTTTAAAATAAATGCATGGTTTGTTCTGGAAAATATCTGATTTGAACAGTTGTTTGCAGAACAACGTGGATTGCTGAAGACATTTTAATTTCGAATATCATTGCAATCCCCAATATATACATACGTAAGGAGGGAACTGGAACAAAAGGTTGTTCTTCCACATTTCCGGACGGATTGCTCACACTGAATTTTTGCAATCACTGTAACTGCAGTACAACGAAGCGTTGACGAATTATTTGGAATAGATGTATTCAGAAACGAAACGTTCTGCCTTAAACGCTGAATTGATAAATTGTCCAATCACTGAGTACATGGCCGTAGAAGATTATTGTACGTTTTGAAGAATGCCTAACATATGCATCTCAAAAGCGATATTTGTTTACAGCATAGTTTCAAGGGAAAACACCCATTATATTCTAATGGGTAGTTAAACACAGCTTCCTGATATCTGTTATCGTCGGCGATGTGAGAACTAAACTTCGAACTAGTGAAAGGTTTTAAGGGTGGTTACTTATCAATAAGTAGAAGAAAACTTCTTTCCGATTGGACAACCCTGTTTTTATTAATGTCAAGTTCCTCAAGTGCGAGTTAAGTGATTCCAGAGAATTGAGTCTGTAAAAACGTAGTAATTAGACCAAACGTTTTTGTTCGATAGCATATTTCACATTAAGGTAAATACTTCCGCCAGTAGAGTTTGAAACATTCACCAAATTCAAGTCTTTCTAACAGGTCAAAACACGAAGGCTGGCTATGTTTTCGTGTTGACACAAAATTCAACTCAGCTGTGAAGTCATCAGTCCACTGATCGTATACTAATCAGTAAGATCGAGACATTATCTGTGAAATCGTAGCCAAAACCTGGTTTAGGTAACAAATTTGTGATGCTGTCTTCTCATCAGTAATACCTTACGTTTGGCCTAGCCAAATTAAGTTGGTAAACTTAGCATTTCGACCAGAGATTACGTACATAGTCACTACCTAAATATCAAACTTGTTTTCACTGAGGCTGAAAACTAACGGGAAGACTACGACCAAACGTGACCGCTGCTTAGGTTGACGCTAGCCAGATCCCCAATTACCCATAAATAACCAGAGTTGTTACCATACATGAATAATGGTTTCGGAGAGTTCGATGTGTCTGGGAAGTCCTCATTGCAGAAGTTATCGATTGGAGTTGACAGGACAGTTACCGTGTCTCCTCTTGAGACGATCAGGCAACCTGATCATTACTTACAAGCGATAGCGTTTGAACGTTAGCATATGATAATTCGGACGTGCTTAGTGTGAGGTCAATGGCGCCCGGCAATGGTCAGCATGGTTGCCTTATGAAAACGTAGTCGGAGTTCTAATCCCGGCCATGGCAAGAATATGCACTGCTGGGGAGCTCGAACAAAATTCGAGTCTACTGCGTCTTTTTGAAACATATTGGCTGAGAAATCTATGGGAATGGGACGGCGGTGATTAAATGCGAGCGGAGTTTAATTTTATCTAAACCACTTCTCCGATTACTCACCAATGATTAATAACATGTTTCGGCATCGTCGACAACAACACGTACGAAAGCAAACCTGAATACTGATTTTGAAAGTGCTAGAAGTCATAACCTTTTTAATATCAAACCGTTAGCTTTCCCAATGACCGACGCATTGGCGTAGTTAGCTAAATAAAAATAACTGTGTCAACCTAATTGTGAAGTTTCACTTAAGTGGGTTATCGAAAGGAGTGAGAGAAAAACGAAACTTTGACTAGCCGTTGGGGCCATTACAATTCGCTTACACTGATCACTAGTGGACACACAAAAATGGACATGTCTGTTTATCTCTACGTGTTAATTGTTTACTACAAATATTTAATCTGTTCATGTTACTATCGTAAGTCTCTAGGTTGTATAGATAATTGAAATACTGAGCGGTCAGGACAGTATCGTGGCGCCAGCCAAACACTTACAAATTGGATTAATGAATTTTCATAGATTCAATTGTTCTAATATGGCTTTTTCTCATCGTATGTAGATAATTTTCATTGTTAAACCACCGACAGTGGCACAGAGAAAGAATACATCATATACTGTGAGCTTAGCCTCCTCCGTGATATGAACGTCTTGATTGCCGGAATTTTTTCCAACGTCCAATCAAATAGTTGTTCTCACTGTCCCAGGCAACGTAGGTTTTGTTGAGAACTTCGACCGGTCTGTGCACACAACCTTAAGGTACGCCTTAATGCATTAGACCTACCGCAGCTACCTTTGTAAATCGACTGAAAACATGAGGCAGTCGTAAAGTGCATCTACATTTTATTCACGTAAACCTGTTGCACAGAAAATGTTAACCAAAAACAAGGAAAAAACATTATTTTACCTCAAAGGTCGTAAAATGGATAGGGGTAAAACTGAATCACATGGAAAAGTTGATGGTTGCAATATAAAACTTTAGCAAGTCAAAGTTTACTAATTGAAATGCTACCCGATGCCTCAGGAGAAGCGGGTTCATGAGGGAATTCAACTTCTACTCAGTGTTCAATACCTAGCAAGTCTAGGAAGATCAGTTACTTCATGCAATGATAAGCCTTAACCGTCATTTATTCATGTAACCTGTGCAGATAAATGGCAGCCTGCTCAGTTTTCGCAGCTTACTGCGGCTAAGCTGTTAGCTTATTAATTTAATCGTATTCAATTGAAAGTATCCGGTGTCTCTTTTATGTACTAATACGTTTGTGGGTGTCAATTGATCAGAGCACGTTTGTGACAAATTTGAAGCTCAAACGTGTGTTCGAAGACACAAAAACAGTGGTCTAAGCATTGTATGATGAAATATGTGTAGACGAGTGTAGGGTATTTACACGGTGTTTCATATAACCACTGACTGATGCTAGCTCACAGGCAATGAGTGTGAGACACCATGTTGCGGGATATTCACTCTAAACTGACCATGTAAATGAACCAACTGGCGCCTCGTCGGTGAATCCCATCCAGTGAGTGCTTCTGTCGGTCTTGCTACCCGTTGCTATTGTCTTCAAATGTACATATGAAAGAAACAATGTAGGAAACTGAAGAACCATTAGTGGCACACCAGTATGAATAGAGGAAAATTACAGTTGTGGCCTACTACCTAACAATAAGACCCTCAAAACTCTAGAAAGCTATATTCTCCTCAAAATTAGACAGCAGCCTCAAATAAATGCTATATGTAATCTGATTATCAGATAGACTGGAGTATCGTAGATTCATTGACCTATTTGAGTCGATCAGTTTTTTTCTTTGATTACTAAACGTTGTGAAAATGTCTGTTTTTGCTTTCTAAGTTTTGTTAGCATATTTATTGCATTTGACAGCAGCAAACGTTCATATCGTATAGGATCTAAAGTTTTACTGCCGTCCACTAAAGGCTGGGATGTTTTTGTCCACAGTTTCTTCCAAGCTAGTTGCAACAAAATCGTCACTCGGGTCATCTCTATCGTCTCATATTCAGTTCACCTTGTTGATACATTGCTTGCATCTGAGGTACCGTTCGGTACAGATGAGTTAAAGATGCTGAGTTGGTTTAGCGTAAATTGGAATACGGAGGAATGTAGTATACTGAGACATGTTACTGATAAGCAACTGCGTTACACTATCTCTAAAACTGTTTTTATTGTATTCTTCAAAATGCCATAAGGTACACTGTTCCGTCATCAAATCTTAGTTCGTAGTTAATATGCATGAATAAAATACTCCCACTTGCATGGATTTTAACTTACATCGAGGTGCTGCGTAATAAACTTACTCCCAATTTTATTCGGCCAGTTCAAAATAAATGAAATGTTCCGAAACTTTGATATTCCCTTTATTTCGTCTAAAGTTTGAAGTTTAAAAATATATACTGTACAATAGTATCATTGTAGGCCTTTCGTTCTTCAGTACACAATTTAATTGTCCAACTTGCTGCTCATTTATGTTCGGTAGTGGTGACCTTTGTCACTATGCTATATTTAATATGACCCGATGGTCGCTACTGTAGCAATGACATTTCTAACCTATAGTGTTGATCCTTTTCTATTTTCCGCAAATATTCTCCTTTCTACTGAGTCTACAAATATGTAAGGGGTTTCCCTTCATGAGATGTGTTTATTTGTCTGAAAATATGCCCACACCGTGCAGTATTTGATTTGATCTGACGTTCAAGATCAGCGAAACAGTGATGAATACCGTAAGTAAGTGAAGAGTTCCCGGACGTCGAGATCTTGGGGATGTTTTAGTTATTACAGTTGAGAGGATATTGGTAAATGATCAACAACAGAAAAGCAACCGATCAAATTGGATGCGTACATGCATTGAAAGGTTAACGTTGGAAATTTTCATACTTTGACTTCTAACATGGATACAACGGTGATAACACAAGGTTTTCCCAAAATGTATCAGATAAGTATTAGCCTTCTTAACTGAATCGGCAGAATTAAGTTTAAGTCATTCTGGGGACAACCTTGACACTGTGACAATGGTGGTTATTTTTGAAGTTTACTTAGGTGATGCGTCAGGGCTATGTGTACATATAAAAAACAATAACGCCAGTAAATTCCTTTTTTTGAATTGCTTTTATCAACCTGTTACATATTATACGTTTGAACATCAGTTTAAACAAGAACTTATTCAGCCGATAGTTAGTATTTTAAAGCGGGAGACAAAAGTAGAAGGTTGATTGTATCAGTCAGTTGGATGAGAGTTGAAATAAGTAACACCTGATCAAACATGTGGTAATACATCAGACATTTGTTCAGAATCGTGATGGTAACTCAAAAGGGATATGCTATAAATCTAATAGTTATTTGTAACCCCCTTCAAAAACCTACATTAGATAGGTGCACAAATGGCGGTATATCACGAAACTGCATATCTGATCTTTTAAATTGTGTTTATCAAGAATGCAAACCAATCAATCAGAATAGTTTCTGCACAGGGTCATTCATCTTTAATCTATCCTCAACAAGATGCATAATGCAACATTCACTTTTGTTATGAGATCATGCACCAAATGCACAGCGAAGTTCTTTTTTTACTTTTCATGTTTATTCCATTACATCGTCTCTATTCACAGGTAGACACAGGTAGGTGAACAAAAACTGTCATATCTCTGATTACCTCTTGCTCTTCACGAGCTCCACGTAAAATAGTAGAAAATTAGTTTACATCTTTTAAATTCTTTTTGATTTTTGAAAGTCTTGTTTTTTTGTAGGATATCTGAAGCAACTTTAGTACGAAGGAATTACGAATGATAACACTACTGTGAAAGGCCACCCAGGGTGGTTGAAATGTGGAGTATTACAAGTTGCTTGTAATGTTGTGTTATTCTCAATCCATTTATCAGTCTTGCTCTTTGAATTGTTGTTACAGGTCAGTCCATCCCTATCAACTGACGCGTCGATTGTCTAAAACGCAGAATGTGAACCTGATATTGAGGTAAAATGTGTGTGGAAAAACTAATGGACAACTACATTGTAGAGTAGATATTTATATTCCAGCGTATGAGTCGTGAGGAAACTGAGTCCGCTGACAGCATTCTACCAAGCGCCTTATCGATATTAATTATTTTGTGAACAAACGAGAAAGTGTTGACAATAACTTGAGCTCTCCTAGAAAAATACCTCCCAGAAAATACTTTTAGTTCAATCTTATTTCCATAAAGGATTATGACGACATTCCTGTCTTCTTGCCAAAGTACTATTAGATGCTGATTGAGCACACGCTGATGAATGTACATACTTCGTTGAACAACAATTTTTGCTAGGCTGGCTTCGATGCAAAATCATTTCGGCGGCCTGTTGACGTAAAGCTTTGTATACACAACAAGCTACCGATCTCCGTGGAATTTCTGTCTCATTGGTATAAGTTGCGCAGGCTGGCAAGTAAAAGTGCTTATTCATTTAAACAAATTTAAACAAATGTAAACTATATCGTGCTGAAACGTCAAGGATTATTAGCGGTTATAGAAAGTGCAAAACAACGAAAACTGTTTCGTCGTCTGAGCACGACATTAAGCGTACTGGTCACTATCTAAATGCACGACTGCTCTGCTTCACGCGTTGACAAGTTTACCTCTACTATCGACCAGCCTTTATCGTTGCTGGAGCTCAGTTTCCTATTTCGTACAACTTGTCAGGATCAGCCATATTTGTTGGGCTCCATTTTAGTACCGCTGATAAAACTGAAGCTTAACTGCAAACTAGGACATCCGCCAGCTGTTGTATACTTAAAAAAATTATTTTATACATTATTTCGCACTCCTTTGTATAATTCCTATGGAGAAGCTGATTTTAAAAATGATGTGCGCTCCGGAACATTTATTACAGAACTTAAAGTCATTAGTGAAATTTTGAGTTTGTTCAATTTCGACAAAGTTGCTTGATTCTCCCTTATTTTTTCATGCACAATTTCATTTTGCCATAGCGATTAACGCCTAATGAGACTTTCGGACCTCTGCTGACCTTTGCTCGTAGGTTCACCTGAGTCTGCCGAAAGTTGCACATTTGCTTCTTTACCAAATCGATCAAGTAAATTACTCGTGAAACTTTATGTATAAAACAAACTTGAAACGGTGGATTAGTCACTTGGGCGTAAATCAATTTTTGGTTAAGTCGTACTAAGGTGACCAATAACACCTTCTTGCAGTACCGTTTTTGACTGGAGATGAGTGTATCTCTTGTTCTTCTGGCATATGGTGTCCTTAAAACTCGCCAGCATTATTTTTCCCTTTTAGCTGAAAGAGTTATTGCAACTCAGAATGTCTGTGATATTTTCCATTCATGCTTGTCCCGAATTATCTCAAACTGGTTCTTTATGAAAGTTGTTAACTATCAGTTTACAATCTTCTAATAAGACCTTTCTGTTTAGTGTTAAATTGGTTGTTGCTTACTCGATATCTAGGTCTACCAACCAACTCTTTTAAGCCTACTGATCATACTATAGTGAAGATGGAAACACATGTGGAGTAACACAAACCAGTTATGAGGTACTATTTTTATAATACTCCATTGGATCCGGTCACTTCAAAGAAAACATAAGAATAAAAATCCAGTCTGGGCAAGGCCCAATCGATCGGGCCAACTGATGTGCAATCTTGCATCGCTTCCCTTTCGAATATTTTCTAGCCTGACAAAAGTAAGGGTGTCAAAATGTGGATGAATAAAATCAGGACTCTCGATCTTTCAGTTTAATAAAAACGTGACAACCTTGAAACAGTAACTGTGTGTCAGACGCCACACGTCGTGGCCACCAGTATAATAGAATGAAACTAAGTAGATTCAGCATATTTCGACTTAAGTCAGAGTCCTGATTGAAGAGCTATCAACTGAGAATAAAAGGCGTCAATTAAGTTCCCCAGGGAGATAATCGCTCAGACTGATCATTTCTTAAAACACATCGAAGTTCCATATACGGCGTTCCGATCATACATAACATGAGGCCAACAGGGTATCGTTTTACAAAGTTGCGTCAGAAAAGCGTTGTCAAAGTTAGTTTCCTGGTCTTAACAAGGGTATGCATCGCTGGTAGACTCTAACCAGAGTAAAACCCCACGCTAGCGCCTTCTTTTCGAGAGGGACTGACTGAAAACTCTGTGTCCTAAGGCCCTGATTAATTATGAGTGATGTTCAATTTTATTAAAATGCGTAGGATGAATACTCCATCGATCACTTTCTACGACTTTCTATTACTGAAAACAGTCTCAAAACAGATAAAATCTGGCTGATGTATAACACAATTCGATTTATGTTGTAAAGTTGCTAAAACGAATTGGGACTTGTGATGTGATGGAATATGGCCCGTGACTATTATTAGACATCTCTTTTCTTTGCAATAGCTTTTGTGATGCTTCATATCATACATCTTATTAAAATGTAAGTTTTGTTTGTCGACTTGATATCCGTTAATCATCCAATTGTTGTACTTTTGCAAATGAAAGATAGGGCAATATTTAGATCTGAATTTTCAATCAGTGTTTTCACAAAATTTAGCTTCCATCAAAACATTTTTGTATGTGGCGGTAACAAAAACAAACAAAGGCATGATGGTCAACAAAAGAGGTGACTGTCATGATGAGGAGTGACACCATATCCCGTAGAGTTTTTCCAGCAGTTTTGTTTTGTGGTTGTTTAACCGAACATGTCAATGTACATGTACTGACTAGTTGACAGGTTGTCCACAGGTGATAGAAAATCCGTACAGATCCTGTGTTGGACGACTCTGTTTCGTTATCACTGGAATGTCGGCCGATATTTTCGCTACAAACGTTAGTGTTACTTTTTCAACTTCTGTCACGTCGCTGTCAATTTCACAAAACCTCGAAGTCAATGTCTCAAATCTGGTCATAGTAAATCGTGTGTGAAGAAAAAGGTGACAATTACACAAGACTGAATGCATATTACAGCGATCCATATACACTGGGCGCTTCATTGAGCCTACTTTAATTGCATGTTCAGTCATGTCTTTAGGAGATATCGGTTAGCAGACTTACCCTAACTGCAACCTATTGTAGCTGCAAAACAGGCCCTAACCTCAACCATTACTCAAAGCTCTGTTGACTGCTCATTCAGTGCAGTGGTTGTATCGAAATCACATAACACGAGTTGCTTCAACTTCAGCCGAAGTCAAAATGATTCACTCTTGGGTCTCAGCTACATAATTCACGGTTTGAAACAGCATCTGATCCAAAATATTCATGGGGTTTGAGAAGTGGTTACACTTCAGTAATGCCAAGTCATACTAACTGAACCCATTTGACCTTGAGTAAAAAGAAAATTCGGTATGACATGTACGGAATACTTGGTTGTCGCATGATCACCGAAACACGAATAGCGTGCGTTAGAAGAGTACATTTTATATTAAGTGAAAGTATGCTTTTATAATTTAGTTTTATTACGTTTAGACCGATTAATCATAACACTGATTTACTGTATCTGCTGATTCTTCCAGGTCCTACCTCAACTCCTAAAAATCCCAACAAGGAGGACGCCAAAATGGCAAAAATTAAACCAGTGTCAAACATTAGTCTTAGGCAGATTAGAAAGTCGTACTTGCATACAGCTCAAATCAGTGACTATATAACAATTCTATATGTCATACTGAAACCGACCTGTGCGAAATGACTTGATTATGTTCTCAACAGGGTTGACTACTGGGAAACTAATCCTTGACGCGTATGTTATACATGTTAAGCAAATTGTTAATTAAATACTACACTGCACTCTGTATGTTCAGTTACACTACAACACTTATGATAGTACTATGGGCAACATCAGTAGTCTGTTTCAGAGCGTCCAATCTCTATATCGACTGAAATGAGTTTCTCAAGACTGACTGGTGTAGAAGGAAATAGAGTCTTTCTGAACCTTCTTATAACACGTTTACACAAATTATACAAATGCGTTTGTTAGTCAGAATGGAGGAGTGCGCTTGAGAAATTCAAGGACAGTAAGTCTGAAATTTGCCCCGATCGGTTTGCAGTAAATATGACTGAAAAATATATCTGGTAACATGTCTGAAAATGAAAACAGATCTAATGTGCTAAAACATATTTTACGCTGTGATAATGGTTATTATTTAGTAAAGGCTCAGTTAAACTATAATCAATAAAATCACATGTTTCACAAGGAATTAACCTTTATAAGGAGTACTTATCGACCGACTTGCCTAGCACAATTTCAGTTTGCAAAATGGTGTGCAAAACGACAATCTATAGCAAGGTCTGTGGGTCAACTAAGGTCGCACTGTAAAACACAGGTGCAAAGGAAACATTACGAACCTTAACTTGCTGGGCACAACCTTGTTCTCTCTTGACCATGAACTCTAAATAAATCACATGTATTATTTATCGTACCGCTGAAGAACATTCAGACATAGCCATTCTGAATCACTAAGTAAAAGACAACGGAGTTCAGAGTGGAGACAAAGACATTGATAATAAGAGGCATTACGAGTGTAAGTGTCGGGTTTCAACCGGTTGTTAACATAATCACCGAGAGGCAGAAACCCATGTTACTGATTTTCTTGTAATATTCTAACATTCTGCTTTCCTCTTCTGGCTTGTAACTACTAATGTCAAATCCTCGTGCACTGCTTTTAGCTAGTGTAAATCAGTGGTATTCACTCTTGCAATTTTGGCCACGATCGTCCGTGTCTTAACTCCACACAAAAGAAAGATATATATGCACCGCATTTCCTCTACGCTGTAGAATCAAAATTCGGACGGGGGACCAATGTTCTTCAAGCTATGCTGATGTATTATGACCCTTTTAAGATACTGGTAACAGTTCACTGAACGTACGGACAGTCAATGTGACTGCAATGGATTCACCGAAAAGAAAGCTGCGCGAAAGATGCATGAAATAATAAACGTCCACGAAAAATCATTTACAACTACGCTGCAGTCCAACTAACACTCGATGACAACCCATAGAGCCCAACGTTTACAGGCAAACACATTTCCAGAACGGGTTATAATTCATTAATAATACGTAGCGTGGGTAATTTGACCGTTTTAGGAAACTGAATTGCAAAAAGTATTGGCTTCGGTTAAATTGAACCAACGACAGAAAGGGAATGCCCAGACGCAGCAACCGCTCCACCAGCCGACCTACGAGGCCACGCCGACAGAGCTAAAAACATTTGCATTTGGACCTAGTTATCCATTCAATCTACTATGTTATATAAGTTTCACCAAGTGTTCCATCGTCATCATAATCATCACCCTAACAACCATAAGCCTAACCAAAAAGTACTGTGGCTCGTGTCGCCGCTCGCCCCAACATTGACGTGGAATATCCTACAAGAAAACGCTACTAAGAAGGTTGAACATTAATAAAAGAAGACTAAGCGGAGGAACTATAAGTGGTATGGATACAGGGACGCCATTGACCGCGAACCATTGCCATCTAGGATAGCGTCTCCAACCAGCAGTTTGAGTGATCACGACGACCCCATCCAGGCAGGTTACACTTACCCACTTACCCGACCTATATTACTACTCCCGACCTATACTGTTACCGTGGCGAGGTGGTCGGGCTTGTGTACTGTTTTGATCCGGCGGGCTATGCTGACTAGGACTCCGGTCCTTCCAGGTGCAACCTTGTCAGACAGACCAAAGTGGAGCAGTCAGACGAAAAGCAGTTACACTCATAGGATTGTATGTCGCACTACTGACCGTGTAGGAGTGCTTAGGTAGTAAGGCACGATCCCATGGGCCTACAGCAAAACTATTTTCACAGTTGCGGCACTGCTGTCTTCCGTATCAGAGAGGAGGAGGTTAGAAATAGTATCCTCAAAGAACAAACACGCCGATCGCCCAACGGTTGACCGTGACAGCCGGCGTGCTACCCAAAACGGTCGAGAAACATCTAGTATCTCTCAAAAGCTTGATGTAGCTTCGAGTACACCCGCTGCGCACAGCAGTGCACAGAATCAGACATCAATGTATTGTTCACTGCGCCCTCGGGCTAGGCAGGCCCCTCATTGCCATGTGAGTCAGACTTTGAAGTCATTTGCTCTGGATGGGGTCCCTCAAGTAAACCCTATATCCTGTTATCTCGCAGGTCAGACTTTTGAGTCAGAGGCTCGAGGTGGGGTCTCTCAAGTCAACCCTCTTCCGCGGCATAATAGACCGGGAAGCATCAAAAGTTATCGTTTTCTCTACAGTAACCAAGTGCTCCAACGACCTGAATGCATAATTAGGTTTTCGTATTCCATTCTCGTTAGAATAGGTCATCGGTGCTGATGAACACTGGACTCACATAACAAGTAATAGTGAAGTAATCAAGTGATTCTAGACAATAAACTTCTAAGCTGCTGGCGTGACTCTGTTGCTCAGTTGGCCGAACACTTGCCGCGTCAGGGCATGTTGTTTCTTTCATCCACCCGACTCCAGATAAATTTTATATTTTCAGCTCCTTATTATCTTCGAATGTGATAAATGTCCCGCATTATTTATCAGCAGTAAAATTTCAAGATTAACGGAAGGAGAACGTCATAAAAGAGTAATTTTCGAACATTACAATCTACATGATATTCAGCTGATTGCGTTTCCTTATCCACAACATTCTCTGTTTTATAGTTTATTTTTTCATCGAACAAAACAGAACGAATCTTGATGATCGCATTAAACAACACAACAGCTAGATGCGGTGTTGTTTTAATGCGAAGATAGTTTGGATTAGATTATACTGACGTGTAGACTAATCTGCATGAATGCAATCATTCGTCTGATAAATGCACGGTGAACTGTGTAGAATGACAGTGATAATGTTGCAACGGAATCAGGAGAGCACAGGAATGTCAGATTAACGGTGATACCTTTTAAGTTATTATCGGGTAGAACCCATGATGGCAACCTAACCAGGAACGTTCTGTAATTAATACTGAGCATCTAAGTAAATGAATCAAGATCGTGCTCACTCATGCGTATGTCAAATATTCCACTTCGTTGAGCCACTGGCTAGCGACTGCGTGCATATTGCGGGTTGATTTGAGATTAGCTGTTTTATACATCTCTTGGAAGTCATAAACACTCTATACTTCTATGCAATGTGAGGAGTTTAAAAAATTAGTGCCGCTCCCCAAAAGTCCTGTGACATAATGCATCCTATCAACAAGCGTTTTGTTGCGAAAGTTGCTTCGGTAATCAAAGGTCACACATATCAACAAACTGCAGGACGAGATTAACTGAACATAAATTTCAAGTGAAAATTGCACAGAGAAATATCTGTAACAGAAGTGCGCCAACGTGGTTTACAAATACAAAGTAATGTTTCCTGTCTAGTCGTATTCAAAGCATTCCATTGTCTGTGACAAATGAAAGCCGAAGATGAGGATACTTGCTCAGCCCGCGCAGCTCATTCATCCCTATCGTTGGCTCATACTTACGGTACTGTTGATCGTCTGTCCTTTATGATTGTACTTTCGTTTTTCCTTAAAATTGCAATTCTATGTGAAATAGATACCGGTTAAGCTACCTGTCGATTTTCATGCCTCAGACGGGTTCGGAGATACTATAACAAAGTTTGCAGATTACGAACGAATGTTTATCTGACATAGTTCTTTTGTGATACACCTATTCTTCGAAGTTGAATCGTTTGTTACTGATAATGCCGACTTCAACTGGCGTTGTCAGTTATTGAAACCATTAGAATCTATACGCGACCTTCGGATACTGTATTTATTTATGTTGCTTAATAAGGAAAGATGTGGAAGAAGTTGACAGCTGTGAAGGCCGACGGTAATGGAGTGTCTTCCCTTTCGGAAAATCCTGCATTCTTGACGGCACCAGCTAAATCGGCGTCCTTTTAAGTTTTGAAAATGCAAAATCTCTTTTGAGCAACTTCAAATTTTCATATCTCAACCACACAGTTTCTTACGTGTGTTTCTCAGATACGATTCAAAGTATGAATTTCAGGGCGTGAGTTACATAACAGTATTTTGATCCTGGACCCAGACAGGAAAGCCTGTCTTGTGTTCATTTTATGTCAGTCCATACACGGTGAACGACCACTTGTAGTGATTAAAATGGCAGTCTTCACAAACTGCCCCTGATTGCATGTACTTGCTTCTCGTTAGTCTTTGGTTGTTAGCATTCAAATCTTAATAGTCAAATTGTAATCTACCACGAGTCCTTCAAAACATCTAATTTATGGGCTCTAATTTAGTCTCTCATACCCTCAAGTCCTTTCGTCCATCTCATCGTCATGTGCCTATAACAGAACAACCAACTGGACATCCGTCATCGTTATGATCTAATTGCACGCACAGAGTATGTCAGGTGCGCAAAAACTGCCACATTCGACGTTACTAGGTGTTGGCCAACTCGCACGTATTCAACATTTGCACGATAAAAGATGTAAAAGAGAATTCAACCAACCTCCGTAAGTCCGAGTTGCGCCAGTAACCCTCTGGTAAGCAGCTACTTTCCGCCAGCTTTATTCCCCCATAGGATAGCAGGTGGCGTCTCCCTGTTTTACAAGGTCCCATTTATTTCTAGATTCTGTTATTCGAGTGAGTTCCCGATGGAACCAATAACCGGATAAAAGGAAGCAGCCCAACGTGTTTTATCCGCAAAACGGCCATTATTTTAGTCGTAGCCCAACAAACAAACAATTGCTACATATTGAGAACTGCAGCGAAACAACTGCTGTGCTCCGTGGAATCCCACGTTATGGAGCTTTCATTGAGTTGGCGTTGAACCAAGGTTGTCCAATCAGTAATACCAGTGTCGGTTGATGGGTTTTGATGGTGACACGCCAGGTAAAATGTGATTAAGAACCTGGATGTTGATGTATCTTGATGGTCTTGTTGCTCGAAACAGATCAAATTCCGATCCCTGGCGGGCCAGTACCCCGCGGATAACTTTGAGTGCAGAAAAATTACTGCACTTCAGCTGAACAGTTAACTGTCTAATTAGCGGTTAGAGATTTGATTAATGTATCTCAAACGGCACTCAACTTTTAGCAGACGGCGAGCTTAATGTTCGTTTAGCCTGAATAACGAGGTTTGAACTAAGGCGAGAATAATACTGTAGGCGGTCGAAGATTAATCCTAACGTCACCCTCCTCTCAAAGTTGCAGACCCGTTTTTGTCATGCACCATTTGTTTTTGAGGCTGATAATAACACGCCGGTCATCGTGCCATCAACGGTGCAACGAAAAAGTGTTCCAAGTTGACCACTGCAGTAAGGAAATTACGCCACTTTGCTTCAATACAGTGATTGTGCTTTTAAGGTCGATGAGTTGTCCATACGGTAGAGTTCATGAATATGAAAATTTACCCCCCACAATAATTTCGGGTTAATTTACTGAAACTTTGCCTGTCTTGTTACATGAAGCCCATTACTGATTTGACTCGATTTGACTTGGGATAAGTGATAGACTTTGGTACACGGTGTGACGTATCTGTGCTGTTTTCTTCAAATCGACCAACCGTTTCTACTCGGGCATCATACATAATGAGAAAGGCATAATTATAAATTGAACTTTGAACTAAGAGAGCCCGCACCTAAATTCTTAAGTAAATGTTATATGTTTTTGACACGTTGGAACGGTGTCAATTTACTTCGTCTACTTGCACAACAGTAGGCTTTATCGGGAAGTTTCAAACAAACTGGATAACGATTCAAAGTGGAATGGTGGGTTTATTTCTGTCGGTTTCAGCAGTTGGAATCTAATTCCATGGGCTATTTACTAAACCCTTGATAATGTCAAAACCCTTGTTGAATATGTAAAGGCATTTATTCACTAGCCTGTGATGAGCAGAATTCCGTTGAATGGCAAATGTACACTTACCCGCCTTCCAAAACCTAGTTCAACGTTATCATAAAAAATACACCGTGAACTTGATAGGATGAACGTGCTGTGAACTGCCACACGAAATTGCTGATATTGTTTTCCGTCAACGAATGGTCTTAGATTTTGAAATTGCTTACTGCATGAAAAGCGAAGATTAAGTTTATTTTGGTTCTGGACGGTTTCGACCTGTGTGCAGAAGGAAAACAAAGTTTTCATTGGTAGTCTTTTGACCGTCGTCGGATTGTTCATAGCTATCAATGGCTTTACCGAACGACTGGGCAGTCTTGTCCATCGTTCTATGGTTACCGTTCGTAAGTAAAGTATTTCACGCTTACTCTGACGATCGATATAGGCAATAAGAAATTTATATTCACTCTTTTGCAAACAACAAGTTATTCTGACCTGTTAACTGCTTGCGTTAAAATACAACTTACTTGACATTATGAAAGTTACCAGGTAAGAGGAACCCGCCATTCTTTCCTCGTCCACCGTCGATCAACGAAAGACTGAAGATTAGTCAGAACGTTATCATGTGTGCAGTGAACACGTGAGTGAGAGGTCGATAAGTTAATTTGTATTCTAGTTTTAAAGCTATTGAATTTTAGATGGGAACTTAACATATATCTCACTTTCTTCATCGGTATCTACGCCGAATTGCGAAGGTTAACCCTCAAAAGCAGTTCAGAATATAGCAAAATAAGTACTTACGGAATAGAACCCCCATTGGAAAGTGTTGGGCGGGAGAAACATGCGGTGTGATGTTTGTTGTCAGGGCGTTCATAATAAATACAGTTTCAGCGATGTTAGATTGATCGGTGTTCGCTAAGATTGTCGCCTATATATATATAATTAGCTTTCTCAAAAGGAGAGAGTAAAAAGGAGGATATACAAGCAGATGAAATAATGCGAATCCAAAGTTAAGAGTGCTAATACTTGAATTCCTGAAGCGCAGACATTTATAATACCTTGTTGATACATCTTTCCTGAAGCGCCCTACATACAGCCTTTGCAGTGATAGTTTTTCAAAGCGTTAATGAATATCAATGTTTATTCCATGGAAAAAACGCCTAGAGCGAGATGGAGAAATCAGGTTTCAAACACACGACATAAAATTGCACTATTCTGATTGACTTTCCAAGGCAAGTGGAAAAAGATGGATATATGCCATCCTCACAAAACATTCGTTCGTAAATCTGTCACAGTCTCTGCTAACATTGCATATGATGGTTCAAATGTGGAAAATTTGTTTGAAAAAGTTTTGAATAATTTGGTGACAAATCAATGACATCTGTAGTTAAAAGCTAACGATTTAAGCTTAGAGTGACTTCCACAAATGGACCAACATTGGGTTTCACGTCAGTGCATGAACGTCTGAACGTTCCACATCATAAAGCTCCACCTGCAGCCGTAGTGTTTAATTGCTCACTCGTCATGTTGTCCACGGTGGGTTCAAGCTTAACACGTCCAAACTCAAACGGACTGGATAAAAAACCAAACTCAGCATCTGGAAGGCATCGGTATCGTCGGGATAGAAGAACGTTAACCGATAACACCTATGGGTTTGGGTCTGATATATGGGCAGTCTGTAACACGTAAGAACGTTATCTAAAAATCCAAGCTAATTAAACGTTCAGTGTGTTGACGCTGGAATAGAGCCCAAATTAGAAAGAAGCAGTTTAACTGTGTAAGCAAAATTCTTGCGATTGATATCAAAGTTAAAATTGTCAATACTACGGAGCAAACGCAAGCAAGAAAGAAAATGATTTAGCGCACTGATAAAAAGGCATTTCTCAGCCACGTAAATATTTATGTGAGAGGTAAGGTCAAACATACACAGGCAAATTATTTTTTGGCTATCCACTAAATGTGTGTAGATCAGATCGTGACTTGCAACCCAGAAATGCTTCATGTGTGTTGTATGCACTGGATTAAACTGATACAAGTATTTTGGGGGTTAGAGTTTACTTTTAGATTTCCTGAGAGGTGTAGTTGATAAAGGTAGGTGAATCAGTATGTGGAACTTGCAAATGCTTGAACTAAACAGGAGTGGAAAGTTGTTGACAGTCACATGTAAATTCTGTTAAAAGTACTCCATGACACTACTAGTGCATGAGTGAGCTAGCTAGGTTCATCCACAGATATCTTCCATCTGCTCAGGAGTAAGTGATTTATTTGTACAGACAGATCCTACCTCTCCTTCACTCACCTAGGAACAGCAGTCACTTAATGAGTAAACTGAAATATAATTGATGTAAACGATCAGAAATCTTAAATTTCTCAGAATGCATTAGACAGTGACTGCAAATCAGGTCACCCAACAAGATGATGGCTTGAGATGTGAGGAGCACTGTCATTTGGAACAATGATTATGGATTAAGGTAACGTCGTGAACATGAAAGAAACATACTTCACTTGAGGAAATTTACAAAAGAAAGGATAAGATCATGGCACGAAGGAACAATACAGCATTCAATACAGTCAAAATCTGGACAAGATTTTCCGTCATCCTGAGTGTACAATATAATATGGGATGCACAAAATGTAGGTGGTAGATGGGCATATTAATGGTATGAGCTAAGTTCAACCGAAAAACTCGTGGTCAACAGTAAGCATCCCTGGAGATGCTTAAAATCGTTCACCAGGATCCCAGTACAGTTTGGCAATCCCCTCATTGTGCGAGTAACGTCAATAATGGAGAATGCGCAGAAGCACTAAACATCTTAGCCGTTAACGCCACATATACACACACGCGCTCACACATCCACCAAGTGTGCCTCTCTTTCGAAAATTCCTGGTAAAATCACAGGTTAGTAAGTTCATCGGTCCTGATATTGTTTCCTACTATGGGTGAATTCCACATGCCTGTTCATTATCAATCGTCTCAACTATAATGTATTCGTTTAATTACGTTTGGCAAATCCAGAACGTGTACCCCTCTTACGTTACAAGTAATAATTTTAGGATTTGAATGCCTATCTACATCCCCATATATTTTGAATTACAGGTATACATAATCATAACAACCGATATGAAATATTTGCTGAAATGAAGGAAAAGATTGAGAGGTAACTTGCAGCAGTTCACCTTGAAAATATGGTCGAACCACACTAACAACCAACTAAGCATAAACTAATGTCAGAAGAAGTTCTAGTAGCCAATATAATTTATAAGTACTAGTTGAAGTAATGGTCTTGGATGGTTAAAAAAGGCTTTATCCATGAACGTATAGGGGCAAAATTGTCACTACCGAACGGTGAACTCGACGAGAGTACCACGGAATGTACAGAAAGTAGCTGGTATGCACGCGATATAAAAAAATTAACCCCTAAACAAATTGACTTTGTGAGGAGTGGATTGCATTCTAGAAACCACACATAACCTCCAACAATAATTGGCATATATGAGATAAGAGAGACGAAGGATGTAGTTGACCATGGCATTCATGAAATCACTAAAACCGAAAACCTACTGATAGGAATGAGGCTACCATACTGTATGGTGTCAACGGGTTAAAAGAGGGTTAGACACATTTGGTTGTTAGATCATTGAGAGGGGTTTAAAACTGCAACAGTGTCATTTTCACCATTGCCGTCAGACAAATAAAGCAGCTGCTTGCATTTGCATACATGACCATCCCAGAAGGACAACGTGCAATAGGATCCCGATTTAAGGATTAACGGGTTCGGTTACTGTGGGTTATTTCGGGTTCAATGTCTAAATTATACGAGCATACTACAGAATAGTAAAATCTTAAGTGTACTAGTAATATTGTTAGGGTGGAAGCAGTAAAACCAAAGGCATGATGAGCATATTTGATCATGAGCGTGCACTTGAGCTCATCACTAGAAACATCCGTTGTTCAGGAAGTAATGTTCCAACACAATGCGGTTACTACAACATTTGGTTTTGCCCAGTGGGTTGCTCACTATTTCAAAGAGTTACAAATGAAGAATTACGATTGTGTAGATGAGCACCTCAGTTTCTTAAAATTAACTTTTCACCAGTTACTCCGTCGGTACAAAACAATAATGCTTACGGTTTACACAGAATCCCGAACGTGCGAAAAAACAATCCCCTGAGAATATACAGTTCAGTGCGATTGTTAAACGTGACGGAGTCTGTCATCGTTCACACTCAACAGTCCACCGAATACATTGTTCAGAAATGGGAAGCGTGTCTGGTTTGCAACAACCAACAATTAACGACATTTCAGTTTCCGTAATGACCACAATGACTGCGAAAATTGGACGAGCGCATGTTCGGATGAATACTCCCATGTCGCTGGAGGTATGAAAATATGACAATCTAGCAAACACCTCCCCACCATGAGATACAAAAAGCAACAACGAATTTGTGATTGTCTGGTAAACACATTGTTAGGGAACTGTTCATGTGCAGTAATGTTGTTGAGAAAGATTTTCGCAATGAAAGCCACTGAACAACAATTTCACGGTTTTGGAAAACAGGCGTTTGACACATTACTGAAGTAAAATATGAACTCGACAGACAATCGAATATAAATGTTGAGTGAACGCAACAGGTTGATTAGCAAACAACACGTTGCCAATCATCTTCATTTGAGGTGACGGGGTCAATCATATTGACAAGAGTGATTTGAAGTCATCAGGTGACGTGGTTTGTACATTTACTGGAAGGGAGGTCAATTCGAGATACAATGTGATTGGTTTAGATGAAAACCGAACTCAAAAGACAAATGAGTGCGAATGTTGAACGCGCTAAAACTATGTCAGACTTGTGAGCATCCTGATTACACTTC